>JAHLSL010013569.1:0-21885 GCA_025920805.1 Petroica traversi | reverse complement strand
AGGGGACGATTGGGGATACAAACAGGCCATATGGCTAACCCAGGACAGTTTCATGTTGCGAAAGACAAATAGGACCCCTACAGAGGGCTCTAATTTGGATGATTATGCCCCTAGCAAGTGAATTGTCAAGGTAGGGCAGCAAAGCCAAAGCCAGTCTGATACAATTCACACTTAACTCATCATTGACATTTGTCCTTTCACACACATGGTGTTTTGTTCCCATAAATATAACCTGCATATTGATGACAGAAGCCCTTGGAAAAAATTAATTGATCCACTAGCTAGAATCAGTGTATGGTATAACATGCTCTTGCAGTCTAATATTAATAAGTAGATAACCAAGGGGCTCACCAGGGAGAACAAAAAGAGCGTTTTCTAACATACAGGGAAATTGGAAGAGTAGAGAGTTTAAACATATGGGTTTCTACACCTTAAATTCTAAAAAATTCAAATACATCAAATAAAACTAGATATTGTATTTCTCAGTATCTGATTATTTCTAATTGTTTACTTATTTCTATGAAGATGAAAGACTCAAGTCACAGTGTTAATCTTGTTGAACTTATTACTGTCATGTACTACGTGTAAAATGAGTAGTATTTTTTTCTGCTTTCATTGTTTATAAAGTCATTGTCTTAATATTCTGCGAAATTTGTGAAAATGGAACTCAATATAATGCTTTTCCCAAAAATAATATCCTGTAAAGTAGATCAAGTTTTTCTGGCAGCCATATTTCTTTTCCTCTGCATATGAAAGGACAGAGATTTCTTCCATTCTCAATATATGCAAATCTTTAGCAGTAGAAGCTCAAGTTATTGTGATGCTATAGTTAAGTTATAGATTATGTTATGGTTCCCAGCTGATGAATGATTCTCGCTGTTAATCAAAGGCCACTATCATCATTTGGGGGTTTTTGGCTCAAAAAGAGATCTGCTTGAGTAAAATTCAGAAAATAGAATAAACTATTAAGTAAAACATTAAGATGTTCACTTTGTAATTCAACATGTTAAAGAAAAATTACTCAGAAGATTACCCACAATTTGGGCTAAATATTACACATAACATTTAAAAATATTTATTGTAATATTGGAAAACATATCTCTTGTCAACAACATAGAGTAGTTAGAATAATACTTTCAATGAAGCTAAAGTAGCTGGTTACCATTTCAGAATGCTGTAAAGTATATGCAACTGGAATATTTTGTCATTTTATGTCTGAATTCCTAGGTAATACAAAGACTTTTAAACTGTAAATTTTAATTAAATAGGAAAAAAGGATATAGTAAGCAGTACACAGTACCTGAATACAGGCAGCTGCAGACTTTGCCAATTAAAGGTTGAATACTCTCTAAAAAATCACAAATATTGGAGTTTAATTCCTATGAACTGTTTTTGCACAAATAAATTTACAGTGATGTCATCAGTCCACAGCACCTGTCTAAAGATCAGACGAATTACAAAATAGTCTTGACCCTTTCACTCAGATATTACTTTGTATTTTCCTTAATAGAGACAAAAATTGCTCAGATTAAGTACAGTAAAGAAATAATCTCTTAACAAATGTACCTGTTTCTTTCCCCTAGACATTTGCTTTTGACTCTGCTTAGCAATAGCTGAAATTCTAGACACAATGAAGGTGCTTATCACATGGACATTTCTCCTAACTTGACTCTTAAAAATCCCCAATTTGGTTTAGCAGTCAAATAATCCTGACAAAGAATGCACTACTTAGCCACCTTGACTGCTTAAAAAATATTATGGATTCAAAAGACTATTTAGAAGTATCTCTAGATTGAAATCGAATACCTTAGACATTAGGATTTCAATCAAAAAATCGATTTGACTCAAAGCTGAAACACAAATATCCATTTACTCCTGTTTTCCAGAGAGATTCTCTCTTCCATACAATGGAAACAATCTTTCATGACCATTATAAAAAAACCCAAAAAACAACTACTTTTGTTTCTCTCTTTGTTTATATTTTAAGGCAGTATTTTTTCCTTATCTTTTTTTCTGTTCTGTACTGACCACTATTACAGTACCTCATTATTCCAAGTTGTAGTACATTCATCCTTTTATAGGCATACTTGACATTATATCCATTTAATTTTCAATTTTTCTAAGATGTCAAAGCTGAGCATAGGTACAGGAGCATAAATTAGAATCAAGCAAATGTTACTTTTCTTGCAAACTGAGTTTTTCTGTGACAGTTGTAGCTCAGATGAAGCCAACAAAGAAACCTACTCCCCATCTTTATTTTTGGAATACAAATGCAGAAGAATTTTTCTTCCTTTTACTCAAATTTTCCCCAGAGGAAAGAAGATGAAAAGATTCCAATCAGCAGGCAGTACAGATGTTGAAAAGGTGTCATCTTGCTTAGTGTGATTGCATTCTTTGATCTAGACAGAGAAATAATTCACAGATCATATCTTGTGAAATGCATTCAAAATTTATTGAAATTTATTTTGGAATGTTTTTGTGTGGAATAAAATTTGGGAAAGGAAAATATAAAACAAATTGCCTATGTAACGCGGCCTAGAATGGAGGCTTAGGTCTTGAACACTTTTCACTAAATATACAATTACAATAGATGATGAAGCCAAAACTCATACATATTTATATTTATCAATAGAAATAAACAGCTATAGAGAGTTTCTCTCATTATTAGGTTTATTTTTTGAAAGGAAGAAAAGAGTATCTATAAATCCCATCAGTGAATGGAGTTCAGACTTTTGAAAGAATTGGAGTTATCAACTAACAGTGACTCACCTAATAGATGCTGCTGCTCTTCACAAGACCATAGATCCTATTTGTGTCTTCTCTGAGTACTGCAGAGTGCATACAAGTATTTATCGTACTTTCCCGTCTTCAAATCCAAATTCTAGGTTTATTATTGAATCCGGACAATTTCAAGGCACCTTCACTGAAATTAAAGAACAGATCAGGAAAGAAATATCCAATGTCAATTAAAGGATATGTAGAGATCTATGGAAATGGCTTCACAGGATAATTTTAAAAAATGCTGCAACCTGTGTATTTCTCTTACTTCTAAGAAGAAAAATATTTTCCATCCTATAGAAGGAAGTATTTTGCTTTTTTTTTTTTTTTTTTTACAATGTATTTGAAAGTTCTTAAAGTTGAATTAACTTACATTTCAGAGACAAATATTTTCATATATTTTCTAGAACTCCTGTTTAATCTCTTAATATATTTGCTCTGGGAATTAAAGGAAAACTTTCCTTCACTTCAGAAACTGGAATAACATACCCAACTACTATATTTTCTAAAGAGTTAACTCTGTCCTATTGATCTTCATTTATAGATCTGCTTTCTTTTTTTTTTTTAACCAAACTACAACGTTGCAACATGAAATGATAAATATGGTTTGCACAGAGCCCTTTGGAAACACTACTGTTAGCAAGTAATCTGGTTTAAACACCCTTGACCTCACAGTACAAAAGCCAAGTCTCCATGAGCAGTGTCTGCTAAGAAAATGGAGCAAATATTCTTTACTTGTTCAGGAAACTTGATTTTGAAATTTCAAGATTAATAACATTGTTGGGTAGGATTCATGGGACACGAGATCCCTAGATAAGCAGAACAGCCTAAAGACAGCAAGTTTCTTATACCTAGAAAAGTAAGGGTCATGGTGCTTGACTGAAAACCTGGGTAGTGATTCCTTTCTTATTTCTCATAAATTAGGAGCTCAGAAATCTTTATCCATGGCCATCCACCAACATCAATGCAGCGATTATTTCTCATCAATTCAGACAGAAATAAAAGCAGACTGACATCAAAGGAGAAGAAGAACTTACAGGAAAAATAATGACATGTACACATCTTAAATAACAATGCCAAGATATTGCTTAGGATCATAATATTGAAGCTGAGAATTCATCCTCGAACACCTTTCCATATATATTTTTACTTAAAAGAAATCTTCACTGCCTCTTTAGAAGACTTTTATTTACTACAACTTACACCACCAAGTTGTTTAGGCTGAAAATTCCACTATCAAGAATTTCACTATCACTTTTCTTTGGTTTGCATCCCCTCCTCCGTCTCAGCTATTCAAACACAAGATTCATTTGAAAAAGTACTCCTCAAGATTTCAGCTGTAGGAAGATACTGCTCTGCCATATTACCCTTTCCATTCCCAGCATCTCCTTCCTCTTTTGTGCTGCCTTCTGCCCTCATCAAGATTGGTTCATTTTACTTGTGTACAGTAATCACAAAGCAAACAAGTTCAACTTATCACCCTAACACAAACAATATTTACTTTCTCAGGGCAGATTACTTTTCTCCTGTTTCAACTGGTTTCCTTTTAAGATGAATATTTATGATCTGAGAAATCTGAGTCATCTCAAGGCAAAGAGCAGATCAAGAAAGAGGAATGTAGGAAGAAGAATCCCACTTTTAGCAGCAGACTATTTATTGGATTCAGTTTTCTCATGCAACTAAACCCTAAATGAAACTATTAAAATATCTATTACATATTTCAGTCTTCTTAATATTTGGACTAGACCTTAGAGTCTGAATTTTAGCTCCAGATCCAATATAAAAGCAATATTAAGGCCCTTGAATACATCCAAAGAAAAGTATCCTAAGTGGTGGAAGTGCTGGAAGACATGGCCTGTGAAGCTTGGCCAAGGAATCTGGATTTTATGAAATTTGGGGTAAAGGAGGCTGAGAGGAAAACTCATTCTCTTCAGCTTCAGAGTGCTGAGCTCTTCTGCTTGGGATGATGCTGGATCTTCATGTGCTGATACTGATTTACTCAGCCTTTCTTTTGCTTTCTTTCTTTTCCTTATATAGTTTCTTAAGTGTAATTTTTATGATTTTATATTGTTATAATATTATAGATAATAATCAAAATAACTACCCAGCTGCTTTCTACCACAATCAAATTGTTCAAAAATAAGCCCATAAACCCAAAGGTTTTGTAACAAGAGGTCAATATGATTATCTTAACATTTCAGACCTAGTCAACATAAGATAAATTGACAATTAATGTTCAACCAAAGACCTCACAGTGACGGTCAGTACAGGTTGCAGTGCTCTGCTTGAAAAGGTCTGCCAGTCAGGTGGTCAAAACTTATTAAAAAAGAATCACAGTATATAGTAAATTATTGTTGCTAACATTTTCTAGAAGTGGACATGCAAATCACCTTGTTATTTGTCATAACAGTTACTTAATGCCTTAAGTCAAATCTATTCTGCTTTTCTTTTGATTTTTTTCAAATTCAGCTAATACAATGTGCTGTACAAAATCTGCCAAAGGCATACATCAAAATACATTCCTTAAAAACAGTGGTGTTCTTTTGTGCAGCTCTTTCTCTGCATACTTTTACTGTATGTGTTTGTTCTACATCCCATTGGTGCAAGAATAAAACAGGCTTTGAAGGATTCAAAAAGGTTCAAACAGGCATGGCTCTGTTCCATGGATGAAACAAGAAAAAAATCGTGATGTATAATTACAAATGCTGATGTATATAATTAAAGAGTAAATTGTATAGCTATCCCCATAAAAATCATCCAACTTAAATGGGAAGTCCTTTCTGATCCTACAACTGGAGTTTTTACTTTATTACATTTTGAAGGACAATTTTAATTTTTCCATGGAACCCGATTGCTTCCGTTTCGCATTCTTAAATTGCTGGAATGGGGTTTTGTGGCTGTTTGGTACTTATTTGTCTTTTCTTTAACTGTAGCTGTCAAAACCTTGTGGAATCTTCTGTGTCACAGAAGTCACCATGAAAAAAGTCAGTCACAAGCATGAAAATAGTTTTCAATTTCTATTATGTTTTTTTCCTCTCTAACCTGCAATAAACAAAACACCAGAATTATTACATACCACCTATAAATAATGCCTGTTTCCTAAACATCAAGTGACAGCTGTTTATAAATTCTTATTAAATGAATGTGGTTTTCAGATGTTCTTTAGCAGTCAGTATTATATCAGTGTCATGCTGTGTTAGTGGAGTCTATAGTTAAAAATTCTACAACATGTATGTATCCATCAAGACTAAAAGTGTTCAAGTGCTTTTTACCTAATGATGTATTACTCCTTCAGAGGCATTTTGACAGCCATATGGTGTTTCAAGGAATTATTGCAGGATTCAGGATGAAAATTTTAAACTGATACAGTGATGATGCACATGAAGTTATCCACTTGAGATTATAAATCATGAAGCATTTCCACCTAGAATGAAATTAATAATTTCAGTATTCAGAAATGGCAGGAAAGCCTCCATATTTACAGAAGAGGTATCATTGCAACATGCATGCTCTTGAAAAAAATGCTTGTATAATATTCTTTCTCCTGTAGATCGAGAGATGCTGTCTCTGGGTAGTCTGATAAGAGGCTGTTCAAGTACGTACATCCATGGATGCCATTATGTATCAACTGTGATTGTGAAACTGAGTGTGCAAGGGCAACAGATATTAGGAGAACCCAACAGATCCATTAGAGTTTTGTTCTTATTCACCAGTGAACAGAGGCTACGCCTCTCTTTACCCAGTACAGGTATGAACACAGCAAATAAGAACAATGACATTACAATGAAAGTATGATATGCATATTTAGTGAGCTTACATGATTGGTAGTCAGATAAATCATACCTGCTTTATCAGATTCTATTTTTCATCTTCACTTGAATCAGAACCTCTCTTGATTTGTATTTACATGATCCAACTAAAACTAAGTAAAAAATGAGATAGTTTTTTATTAGATAGTTTATCTACAGATAGCTTCAGGCTATTTATGGCCGATAAGTTGACACTGAACTTAGCTTTCACTTTCTTAGGTGTCGGGTCAGAGAAAACAATACTACACATTTTTCTTATAGGAAAATGAATGCCAATATAATGTAAGCAGTTCTCCACCCAGAACACAGTTCTGTATGAAGTAATAAACCTTGTAACCACTTGAAACTTTAGATCATGAAGTCAGCAACAAAGCTGCTGTTAATTCAAATCTCCTTAGAGATTCTGGGCCTTCCTGTAACATTTTCACTTTTGCCATATTCCTAAGTGTGATGTAGATGCTCTGCTTAGTCAAGTCATTCATTCTTTCAACAGATCCACAGTTTATATTCCCTTGAAATAAACTTGATTTTCTTTTAAATGTAAGATAGAGAAATCAAGGGAAGGTGCTAAATAGATTTTCTGGGATAAGTGCCATGCTTACCAGAACACTGGCTGGTGTATTTTCTCCAGATTTGGCTCTTTGGGTGCCAGCAATTATTAAAAAATAAAACAAATATATTGTCAACAGCAATTTAATCTAAAACACCATAAGAGAATACAAGAAAGCTTTGGATTAATGAGCAAAAAGCTAATACCTGCTTAAAGCTGAGCAGAAAACTACTACCTACTTGACTATTACTTGTGGAAAGGAAGTTAAACAACCATGACAGAAGAGTTGTGGCAATAAAAGTAACACATAAGATTGATAGAAGTTGTTTTGATAACTGACTTGAAGGCAAGTTAGAGTGTAAAATAAGCATAAAAGTGGTTCAGGAGATTTACCTGCTGTCTTCTCAAAGGTAAGGCATTAATACAGTTCTCTTTTGAAAGAAATTCTTCATGCAGCATGTCTAAGAATTCCAGTATTGGCCTTCCCAAAAAATTTTGACATTCTGGTTTTTAGAAACTCCCTTCTATATAAAAGGGCATTTAACCCTTATAGGTGTGAATACTATAAACACTGTTTTCTTCCTTGTTAAAATTCTGTTGATAGATAATTTTGGTTGAGGACTGGGAAGTTTTGTTTTTGCCTTACCTTCCTTGGATGCACTCAAATTAAATTAAAAGTTAAACTGAATTAGAACAATGCAATTGCATCTCCAGTATCATTACTTTGGCTAAGTTGTCTCATCAAATACAAAAGTATTCAAAAGATTATAAATTATAATTATAAAAGCAACGTTACATGGGAAAATATGGCTTATCATGATGTTCAACTGTTTTCAAAAGATAATTACTGAAATCCATATTATCAAACTTGGAATACATATATTTATTACACCGTTCACAATTTAAAAGGGCAGAGACACTTTTGGCTATAGAATGAATTATTAAGTGACCTTAGATCCAAGCAATGTATCTAATACAGAAGTAAGAATCGGTCTAACAAAGCTAAAGCATCTGTACTTTATATATTATAAAGTCAGTAGTATATTACTTCCTAGTTTGAAGGTGAAAATTTTGGGAGAAAAAGATGAGCAAATGACAAAAAGTAATTTTTACAGAGATCAAGCAAAATGAACGTGACTTTTGAATATATGCATAGGTTTTCCTCTAAGTGATTTTTTTCTCCTATTGTCCAGGACAAAACCAGTGGTAATTTTATTTTTATGCCATTAACCTGCTTGGGCCATTTAAGATAGCTTCAGACTTGTAATTCCATAGCCATGAACTGAGACAAAATTAGGAAATGTATTTCTAGGAAAGTGTCTTATGCAAGGACTTCCAGAATAACATACTGTCAAAGACTTAACAGATGTTCAGGTTTTTAGGGAAAGCCATGAACAATGGAATATATAGAGGAATGTGGCTATATAAAATCCAGTGCTTGAAACCAGTTCAGTTTTGGCAGGCACCCTTGACAGGCACTGACATATAAGACAGACTTTGCCAACTTGGACTTCAGGCTGTCCAGTGAAAATAAGTACTAAATAATTTTTTGGAAATCAATTTCCCCCAGCAACAAAACTAAAATATGAAATTAAGTTCTATCACAGCTATGTAGTATTCAATAGTAACTGAACTAAGTCAAGCTTCATTATTGAAGGCTTCATTTAAGATCCTATTAGAAATTACTGCATTTCATGTTTCCTGCAGCAGATGGCATTTAAGCAGCTAAGCTTTACAGGATTGCTATTTAGAGATGATGACAAGTGCAGAGAATATTCAGTTGCAAATTTCTTATACCTGTCAAACACCAAGGAGTCTGTTACAAAGAATATCAGATTTTCTCAAGCTTTGTAAATCATTCCGGACAAAGACATGCATTTGCTTAACAAACACTGAATACCAATGTATCTTGGTAAAAATCTAAACAAAACAGTGGGAAAAAAAATTGTCCTAGGGCTAGAGGTTCCATTTTTTTCCCCTCAAAGTCAACTGTATGGAAATAATAAGGGAGTTAAATCAGAACCTTGCTTTTGTCAGATAAATGGTCAGAACAACAACCAAACCTGTCGGGAATGACGGGAGACAAGCACATCCGATGATGATCAACAAGTCTCCGTTTATTATCAACAACTCTGTTCTTTATATAGATACAGTAATGAGGCTCATACATATTGCAAGGCTAAGCTCATCATTGGTCTCTTAGCTAAAAGTCATCTCCGCCTATTCGTATGTTATTGTGGTCTGCAGGTGTTGAGTTCTCTCCTTTTTCCCACACATCCTGTTTTCGCTCTATGCAAAGATATCTTGCCCAGTGTCCTTGCCACTTATCGCTTAACTAGCTGAATTCCATTACAGCTGTGCTCTGCTAGCCAGCTTCCCACACAACTCTCCACACAAACCAATGGTTCTTGGTTTTCCATCAGGTACTTTGCCTGTAGTTTACTCATATTTGACTTTTCCCTATACATGTATGTAGTAGCTGGTGGGTCTAGACCAGCTGACCACCAGGGATGGTTAGCAGCTCGGCAGTGTTGTCTGTGAGTGTCATTGAATATTTAAGTCCACTACAGTCAAGGAACTTCTCCCCTTGCCGTGAGCCGCGCCTCCCTAGGATGGCAGCCACGCTGTCCGAAAAGCCGGAGTGCTGCAGAGTGAGTGTTCCCTGGCCTGGACCCCAAATCAGACACGCCGTCACACAGTGGCCAGTCTTGGGTACAGGGGCAAGAGACCCTGACCCAGCCGAGGCATCAGACTTTTATTCTGAGGGTTACAACCAATCTCAGAATGGCACGGGGGAGGAACCGGGCAGGGACAAAGGGCCAGGGACCAATTGCGAAGGAAGAAGGGAGGAAAGAGGGAGATCCGAAACATCATTGTGAACTGAGGGACAGGGGGAGCCCGACCCTCCTCCAGGGCTAAACCACCTTCGACTCCACCCCAGGGGTCTTCATTCTCCAGGTCTCCACAGATTCCTCAGGGGGGAAGAAACTCACTGGGCTTGAACCACCGCTACACATGTATGTTTTTCTGAGCATGCTAGTTGCATGTTTTTCATATGTACTGCATATAAAAGAACATTTAGGTATGGCAGACAAATGCTTCCGGGGTGCTATTTACATGTTTAAAATCCAGCTTATGCATATTTGTCATCACTAATTGCAAATAAACAGTGTAAACACACTGCTTCCAGGTCATTTCATTAGGCTATATAATGGTTTTAATTTCACAAAACAATATAAAGTCCATGGTGGCAAAATGTCCTTGTTTCATCTAGGATAAAGTTAATTTCTTCTCGGGAGCTGTTACAGAGCTAAATTTAGGATTTGGAATGGGAATGGTTAGGACAGGTGACCCAAAATTAACAAAGGGATTTCCAACCCCATAGCACATCTGGGGGGAGCTTCCTTGAAGGGCAGACAATCTGAGTCTGGAAAGGTGGGTCAGCAGGTGGTGAGCAATTACATTGTGCATCACTTGTTTTTCCCTTTTTATTGTCATTATTATAATTTAGCATTATTATAATTTTTTACTTTATTTTTGATTATTAAACTGTTCTTACTTCAACAACAAATTTTAGTTTGATTCTCCTCTTCCTTCCACTGAAGCAGGGGGCACAGATGGGAGAGTTGAGCGAACAGCTGAAGCCAGTTGGACTGATGCTGGTTCAGGACACACACAGCCTATGTAAACAGAGTAGGAGCATAGACCACAGTCAGGAGCTCTATACAATCCAAGCTATTAGTGTAGCCTTATTACTTCTTTTTCCCCTTATTACTTCTTTTTCCATATTCCCAACACGCCTGATTGATTTTCTCTTTGCTTACCGTCTTTCGAGTCCTTCCTTATAAAAGTTAGAAGAACAATGAATGCATAAAATAAAAATAAGATCTCTTTGTCAAATTCCTTGGCTGCCTTAAGTATCCTTAACCCATGATATGAACAGCTGCTGTTATTTGTCCAAAGAAAGGCAGTGAGCACATGTATTAAAGTAACTGGCTTACATTTGAATTCCTACTGAACAGTATTTCAATATCACGAAGTGTTTTAAAATAAATAGAAATACTCCGAAGAAATGCCTCTGATTTCAACAATACTAATACAAACCACAAGAAAACACAGCAGACACAAACAGTTGACATTTTGTATTTGAAACATTTTGTGCCATGATTTGAGTAGGACTATACCAGATGCCCTCTAGCTTCAAAATGTGGGCCCAGTGCCATACTGGCAAACATTTAACTTTGGAAAACATTCTCACTTTTAGTCATTAACCTAATATGCTTTTTAATGTTTAATCTACTATTCTCTGAAGAGGATCCCCTGCGGGAGAGGGGCCAGAGTAACGACACACCAAAGTGTTTATCAATTGTTCTCCCTTGCTAAAAATTACACACTTTTATATGTTTACTAGACTATCACGCAGCAAGGGCATCTCCACAACTGGTTCATAGCTCAAATGCACGCACCGGCAGCTAAGCCTAATTGGTCATCACACACAGTGCTCGTGGTGGGGTGTGCGAACATCTGTGATTCTGTTATCTGGCTCGGTAACCAGTGTTGTGCATTCTTCTCATAACTCTTTCCCTGTTCAAGGACACTGAGGCCCATCTGCTTCTCCTACTCCTTGAGTTATGTGCAGGACAATGCACAGTTATGTGCATTGGATTGGATTGTCCAGTCCTGTCAAATAGGCCCGTTCTCTAACAGAAATCCCCCTACAATTCTCCTTTGATACACAGTGTGATCACTGTCCTTACATCCTTATTTGAGCAAATATTTCACCAATTAATAAAGGTCTGACAAAACTAAATAGTATTTTACAATCAGGACAAGACTTTTTAGCTTTCACTGCTATTCTGATTTATTAAAAATTTTTAAAATTAGATTTAATAGATACATAATATAATGCAATATAATACAATATACTATATAACAAAATAATACCATATGATACAATATAATACAACACAATATAATTAAAACCATTATATTTGTCATTCCTTCTCAAATAATGCCAAAAGCACTGAATATTGTCTTTCTACAGGGAAGTAATATCTTTCTGTTCAAATCACCATATAATTTTTGCAATGCTATAATTCGTACTTAAGGTTTAAATAGGTTATCATCGCTATATTCAGTCACCACAAGGAGACTAAGCAACAGTCAAAAGAACCCTAAAAATTACCCTCTCTGACAATGCTTTTAGGGGTGCTTTTAAACCATTTTTCATTATGTCAGTTGAAATTTTCTGCATTTTTCTCTTCTTACAGTTCTTACAGTGATTCCACAGAAAAACTCAAATTTCACTTCTAGAATACTTCCTGCATTCAGTAGCTCATGCTGAGCTGAATCACATTGAGCCTTGTTCTTCTGCCATCAAAAACCAGCAGCAAAACAAGCCTCAGTATCATACTGAAAACTGTAAAATACTCTACTTTTTGCCTGTTGTTTTTTTTTTTATAAGTACAAGGACATCAAACTCTAGTCTGTTCAAAAAGAATATTCTGCTTGTGGGTCTAAACTGGAATAAAATGAAGAAAATATATTTAACTCCTTGTTCTTAAATTTGCAAGTGTTACTTCATAACTTTTAACACTTTCCTATTACACTCAAGAGCAATAAAGCCTTTTATTGCCAATTATGCTTTTTAACACCAGATTTTACCATACTGTAGTACAACTCTAGAGTAAATTAAAAGACTAGCTAGATAATGTCAGAACATGTCTGATTTCATTGGTTATATTTCTGGGTTCTGCCTTTATAACAATAATTTGATTTTTATGAAGCAAGAGAGCCAAGCGGGAATAAAACCATTGCAAACAGTTACCCTTACACAGTTAATTACTTACTTTAGAGACACTGATGGTTCATTTTAATAATAAGATAAATATTTAATCTACATTGAATTAGTTTTTAGAAGCCTAATTATGTGTGCCCAAGGCATTTAAAATTGGTGTTGTCCAGTAAAAGCACTGTCACACTTTTATCACTTACAACCTCTCTCTATTTGAACTATCTGATTCCTTGTCTTGGTCTTTGTTGGGTTTCCAGGATTGATATTTGGGGCTTTAGGAACATAATACACCGTTGATGGTTTAATGATTCCAGAAAGAGTTAAGAAAGCCCATTATTACCCCTAGAATTCAGATTGACATACAGTGTGGACTTATATTAATTCCAAAGGTACATACCCTGTACATATAATTCCTTTCCATGTACAGTGATCTGCTTCAAGATTTAGAGAATACAGTGTCCATCTTCATTTCAATACAAGCTTTGTTAAGATATGTATTTACTCTCAAGAGTGAAAAGCAAGTGAGGTTATAAATCCCGCTTGATATATGTGGACTGAGAAATGCAAGGTCCTACCAAATGCTAATGAAATGAGTAGATTTTACCTCTTTTTTGGTTAATACTGTTTTAAATTACATTTCAAAAATAGCAGGATGGTCTTCTGCTGGGAGGGATATATATTCTGCAAAATAACTAAACATAGATGTTGCAATTAACAAATTTTCACTTTTGTCTTCAATCTCTAAGACTTAAGTGGTACGCTAAGGTCTGGTGGGCCTGTGCCATATATGTTCCTGCAGTATCTCTTGTGGAGCCACTCAGGCCATGCTTCATGCAGCACCTACGCAAACACAGCCTACCCCTGCAGATGGACTCAGGCAGCCACTGACACACTCTGAGGTGTCCCTGGAGATGAAGAGGCAGGAGGGACCACGTGGCCTGTGATTCCAAGATATTTATTATCTGGAAGGGAGCACAAACAAATGGCCACAGGCAGAGGAAGTCATTGGGTTTTGTCCTGAGGAGTTAAGGGATGGGCAGAGCATCATCTGCTAGGGGCGTAGGGGGTGGGGATAGGGTTGATTGACATAGGCATGAGCAATGGGAGAGGGGAAGGAAAGGGGAGGGGAGAGTCAGGAGCCAATAGGATACTGAGAGAGGGAGCACAGGACAGGGTTCGATGGGGACGAGAGTGAATTTAGCCACCACAACGTAAGACCTTTAATTCCAAAATTAGTTTGAATAATCTTTCTCATAAAGACTTCAAAACTGTAACGAATATGTTCCCAAAAAGGTTTTCAATGGACCTACATTATTGCATTGCTCAAAAATTCAGAACTCATCATCTTACTTTTGCTGTACCTGACATCCTCAAACCATACTGCAAAACACATAAGTTTTTAATTCATTACTCCTTCTCAGCCAGTGATCTCATGCAGTTAGATTCCTTTTCAATCGTGTTCTGTGTGACAGTCAGACTTCTGCTTAAGAGTGCAAGTAATTCCAGTAGATTTTTTTCTAATTCTCAGCATTTCTCTCAGCAGGTACTTTCAAATGTCTCCCTCAAGTAATTAGAGGTGTGGGGTCCTATTGCAGTAAGTCTAACAATAATTTCTTTAAGGATTATTCAGTATTCCAGTACTTCTAAAATGTTGCTACATCAGCTGTACACTATTGCTATTTTATGTATCTACTCTGAAATCACCATATTACCACACATATTCCAATATATTTTAACTTACATTAATACATGTATGCACACAGAAATCATACTTATCTTCTATGAGACATTTAAAAACATAAGGCAGTGCCAAAAAGTAGCGAGTTCCAAGAAGTTTAGTCTCTACACATTTAAGTTTCTTTGACAATCAGTGCTGAACCCAGCAATTACTCTGTATACTGCAACCCTCAACACTGACAAAAGCATTTGACTATAAAATATCTGTTGTGCTCAAACAATGTTATCAGAACACGGTTGTCAGTATGCAGCACTGGAGACAGGTATAGAGAGCGGCACTTTCTGTCCCCATCCTTTGTCCTTGACATCCAAAGTCAATGAATTATTTTCTCATATGACAGGAGAGAAATATGCCTGTTTCCTGGTACTGCTGCAAAATGTGGAATATGTAAAAATTTTCTAAAAGGATGTTCTTTGACGTTTGATATTCATATATGTTGAGCCTAATCAACAAGAAGTAAGATTTAATCTGTGAAACAGAGAGCACCTAACAAGATGTAAGTGATGTTCATGTGTTAGAAAAACAATTTCCTGGTTAAAGTTCAGGGCTCTTCATATGGTTTTATAATCTCTGGCCGAGGGGGAGGCTAACAGAGCTGGAGAAAACGATGCTCAGCATAATGGACAAAAAGAATGCAGAACTTATAGGCCAAAAAGATATCTGGCAGAATTCCCAAGATAAGGAAAAACTAAAAAAGACAACTCCCTAAATATGTTGAACCAGCTCAAACTGAGTAAAAGGCAATTCTGGCATAGGCCCTGACCCAAGAAGCCCAATGACTGAAAAGATGAGAAAGCTGGGCATGGGACCTAGCATGAGAAGTGAGGAGAACTATGTAACTTTGTTATGGATCAAGTGAGAGCATTAGGCAAGTCGTGCCTTAAGCTGAGATTTTTGGCAGCACCTCTACTCAGGTGATGTGCACCCTAAACCGCTCTGGCTTGCAAATTCCCAAGAATAACAGATCAGGTTATATTATAAAATGGGTTATTTATTGAATAAACAGGATATTAATAGACAAAAGGCCTTAACCAGAATTATTTATTACACAGGATAAAACAAAAGAACTACTAGTAGATTACATCAAACACTGCATGACATAAAGGTACCTGTGTTATAGCCAGCAGAGAAATAGTATGGATTAGGAGTCAATGTAATTGATGATGTGATGTGAAGCTGAAGCCTTACAGAAGGCTGACCTGAAACAGAAGCCAGGCAGAGTTAGAGGAATGAAAGAAGTATTTATTAAAACAAGGTACACCTTGGGCAATGCAAGAGTCTAGCAGAGGCTACACCCGAAATGGCCATCTATCACGTGTTTTTTGGGCAGATACACCTTTGGTCCATCTGTGTATCAGAAACCCATTGCCTGATTATAACTTCAGCTATTGGAGTCCCATCCCTAATTTGTCTCCTCCTTCTCTTCTCTTCTCTGTCCATGGTTGTTTGCATTTTGGGCTTTTGAAGAAACAGTATGTCCTTGAAAAGCAGGCATAGAGAGAAATATTTTGTCTAAATAATGCTAGCAGAACACTAGCTGTCAATTTATGAAGTCTTAGAGTCATACACTAGAGCAGTCTGGAAAATATAAAAGTTAAGGCATCAGTATACTAACTCCTTTAGCTCAATCCTTGATAGGGTAACCACTAAGCAGCATCCTGACTTTGGGAGAAAGAGCCCACACACTTCCAAGGAATGTGCAGAAGACTTCTGCTTTGTGAAAGCGGGGTGTAGCTTTTATAGTTTTTAAAGTGAAGTGTCTGTCAGCCAGAAACTCAAGCTTTTCTCCCTACAATCTTGCTTTCAAGGCAAGATGTTTACTGTCAGCTGGGAATTTCACTTCCATGGCACCAGAATAACTCAGTACATGAGCTTGTTAATTCATCAATTAGCAAATTCATGTGAGAGGTAAGATGCCCTGCATTATTACACCAGCTGATAGGCAACATAAGCCCTCTTGTAGCATAAGGGGGAGTTGTACTGCTGCAAACTTGTGTAACTTGTAGTCAGTGATCACTATTTCCTAGTGATTTGAAAGTAAACCAGCAGGAGAAATTAACCCCTACACAAATATGATGAGAGAGATTTCAAGTCGGAGCTACAATTTAATAGAAAGATTACAATAAAAGCAATGATACAGAAAAATTGTCTTAAAACCACAAAGTTACTACAACCTGGCAGCCTGCTGATGAGGGAGGTACTCACAGTTCGATTAAGTGATGGTTGCAGTGGTGTTGAAGTGATAGTTTCAGTCTTGTCAAAAGCCATGGTTCTGTGGAAGGTCTGGTCCTCCTGTGGAAGTTTGAGTCCTGCTCTGGAACCAGTGGTGGTGGTATCTCAATCCCTAAACTGCCCAGATTATATACACAGGAATTCAGATGGTACCTTCCCCATGGTGAGGAGTTTCTCTATAGAATGATGTAATCCTGTGAATCAGAGGCTATTTTTGGAGTCTTCAATGGTCGTTCCAGCTGCCTATTTGGCTGATGCCTATTCAGTTCACTACAGCCCATTAGCAGAGATGACCCCTTCAGGATGGGTGGAATGTGCTGCTGCTTCCCCAAAGGGAGTTATCAGAGCTGAGTGACTGGTATGAAGAAAAAGAAACATTACCCTGCCTTGTGGGATTACCTCTTTTTCCTTATCTCATCCAGCTTGTAAGGAGTGGGATGTGCACTGGACACCTGTTGCATACAACTCACCATTAACAGGTCCCGAGGAATAATGTAGATGGGTGTAGAATATATAGTTTTGGTTACACTTCACATTGTAACCCAGGACATTCCTTTTTTGCTAAAACATACAAATACTAAAAAGTTTTGGTAAGTTGGTATGCTTCATTTTTTGAATACCACCAAGCACCCAAGGTCAGTGAAATAAATAATCAATGTGTCTTTTGAATGTGTAATTATTGACTTGTTGCATACTGGGTAATGAATCTGATGTTTTGCATATGATAGTACCTAGGGAATAATTTCTAGTTTATACATGGGAGAATCAGGTTCCACTATATATTAAAAAGAATCATTTGGAAGATGACAAGCTCTAATAAGACAAAGTCTTAGACAACGGATAGCAATCAAGTGGTTAGGGGCATCTTCAGAGTAAAGGGCAAACCCGCACCTTCTCAACCCCACTTCCCCAAAAACTCTAAACAGATAAAATACTGAAATGTACACTGGATGCAGGCAAACTTTAATATAGATCAAGATGACAATTAAGGACAAGAAAATATACTCTAGACTTTTTTTTCTTAAAGTCATGTAAATATGCTGAGGTGAAAGTGTAAGTCCATAAATACTAAGTCCTAAGAGAAGCGAGTAGATGCAGATATAAAACACCTCATTTCAGGTGTTAGTTCCTTGTGAGTCTATCCTTAAATTACTTGCTGAAGAACAGAAGAGAAATCAAATACACACTGCTGAAGTTTCAGACCAGCTATCTGAATGCTTATAAACTTGCATTTATGTTAGTTTGAATAAACTGGAAGTACTGTTAAATTTATTTTTGTAATAACATGATGAATGGTACTTACCAGACAGAAGTTATTCTTCTTGTTCCTTACACTTCCTCAGCCTCTTCTCATTTTGTCCATGATCTCTCTCAGGAGACAGTTAATTCAGAATATTATCCTGATGGCTCCCCCCATGTGCTGTTAGGAGAGCTATCAAAACTGACTAGCAAACCTCAGTCTTTTTGAGCTACTGCCTGCTACATGCTTTGTATTTGAACATTCTTGTCAGATACAGAATCTTATTTTGGACCCACCCTGACAACCCTTCCAAACAGACTTCATACTGGGAACTTTGGCAGAAGGTGTGTGGTACCCACAATACTGAGCCTGTTTCCACAGAGGATGCTCTAGAAGTTCTAGAGAGGGTGCGCAAAGCAGCTCAAGTGGCAGAAGATGTATGAGACCTTGGGGAAGACTACAGCCATGGTAGAACAGCTCTAACATTGTGCAAAGGCATGCAGTTCTCCTGCTTTCCAAATTCCCACTACTGGTCTTTTTTTGTGTGTGCTGGGGGTTTTTCCCTTAGTATGCTTAATCCCTTCCTGATTTACTGGAAATAGTGATCCTTCAAGTTTTGCATCTTTCTTCGAGATTTTCTTGGAGGAATTGGATAGTTCTTCTCCCAATGGTCACATTAAAGTCAGATTTGTTTTTTCTCATTAGGATCCAAGTCCTTGGAGCTTGTTCAGTCCCTGAGCACTTGGTAAGACAGGGTTCTGGGATGACCATACCTCCTCATTTGTGAGGACGGAGGTTTTGGGTGGATGCTTCAACCACTCCCTTTTTGCTTCCTGCTCAGTCTATACTAGTGAATAGTATACAAAACCTTCTCCATAATGTTTGTAGAGAACGACTGCTCTGGGGATGCAGAGCTGCTCTTTATCTTGTGCTCTCTTTGTACAGGGTCCAAACTGGAGGACTGTTCTTGGGAGTGTCAGAGGTGCATATATAAGATAAAGTTTGGGAATTCCAAGCCTATCAACCTGCTAAGATTGGTGCAGTGGACATAAAAAGGAGGAGGGCAAAGAATAGAGTCAGGGTTGTACAGTTACTTGATTTGTAAATATTATGTCTAGAGCTGTTCTTTGTGTATTATGAGAGCTAATAAAGCTGTCTAGCAGACATATTTCTGCCTTTGAACAATTGCTCACTAGAGCCTTAAAATCCTCTTTGTCTCTTTTATTGAGTCTGTTCTGATGATCTCTAACCTCCTAAAGCACTCTCATCCACCTGTTTCCATAATCCTTATAGCTCAATCACTACTGCTTTTCTTCTATTAGTATCCCAGTTTTCAGTGTTTATTAGCATTTCTCTAAAATACCTGAGATAATTTTCATTACAAGAACTGCGTGTGTCTGCTCTTCTTAATATTTATGTAAGAACAGAAGAACTATCTCAGGAAGGAAAGAAACCAGGAAAATAAAGTTTAGTATTTTCTGGTGCAAGTGAGAAAAACCTTGTAACCAGAGTGTTAAATGTCAAGTGCTTTACCCTAGATAATAACTTTGCTCATTATATTATAAGAATTAAACCAAGAATTTATTGAATGGCCAAGACGGCCAGCATGACAGTGTGTCACTTTAGTTGAAACTGAGCAGTGAACAGAACTGTGATGCATGTTGGGGTTCTCTATCTCAGTGGTAAATTGAATAAGTGATCAAATCTTAGTACCTGAGTATAAGCCTATATGAAGCTCTGGTAGTTCCCAGAATTGAGTAGTACAGTTTCCGAAATGAAGAATTTAACTTAAATGTAGTGACTTGGTGCCTAAAATTATTGCCTGGTCAATCTTTAATGAAGGAATATTATTGTGTAATACATTGAACACCTCAAGTCACAAAGTCACTCTCGCACAGTTGCAGAATTTGCCACTACTGAGTTAAACTCGATGACAGTATTATGTTCTTTGCCAATGACAGACTATCTATGCTGATGCACTTTAATTCTTCAGAAGTAGGAGTTATTTGAAAAACAGTGGAAGTTTTGTTATGCCTGCAAAAAATGCTAGTTGCTGACAGTGAGTCATTGGCTGCTGCTACTATTGAACTCACAGAGAACTTTAATTCTAAAAATTAAAGTTCTCTGGAAAATAAGTTCCTTTTCACATCTTCATATTCAACTACTTCATTTACCTGATAACAGTATTTGATAAAGGATACAGAGTATTTGTTATAGGTTGTTTAACAAAATTACCTTTCAGATTTCAACTACTGTCTGCTTTGGCTGTTTCAGAGAAATGCTTTATGTTGTGTGGTTTTCCTCATAGATGCTCCATGTCCCCAGTACTTGCATGACCCATGGATCTCAGTAAAAAAACAAAGGTTTAATCTAAATTCCCCAAAGCTATTTACTCTTGGTATGCAGAAGAGTCAATTGTACTGAGCTAATAAATTATAACCAAAACCACTGATCATCTTCTGATTAAGTTATCCCATTTACAGCAGTGATACATGCTCAAGTAGTCAGTGAACTCAGATTTTTTTTTGTTATTTAAAGAATAAAAAAGAGGCAGAATAAAAGTCTTAGAAAGCACATGGAGGAAAAAAAAGAATACTACTTAGCCAGTATACAACCTTCTCTAATGGCTATTCCGGTAGTTTTCCTTTCAACTCATTGAAAGTCAATCAGTATGTGGCACAAGCCATACACAATGAGTAAAAAGGAGTAATCAGAACCCTGAAAAGAATATAAGCAGGCTTCGACCTTTTAACTCTATGCTTCTAAAATTGCATGTGCAGTGCACCGCAGAAATAGTTCGCTTCGCTTTCACAAGCTGCTTAGCGTCGTCAAAGAACATTGTTGAGAATACCATGATTGGTAGCTCGAAGAAGCCTTTCGAACAATACAGTCTTGCCATAGGGGAGATACACATTCTGCCCCTCTAGCAGTCAGATGCTTAATGGGAAATTTTTCTTCTTTGTGACTCGCACAGAGAACCTTGCAAAGAATATAAGCCTGCTGAGAGCTTACACCTCTCCCTTCTCACGTTGCATGTGCAGCGCATCCCAGAAACAGTTCGCTTTCTCTTTACAAGATGTTTAGCATCTACAGAGAACATTCCTACGAATACTGAGATTCGCAAGTAAAAGAATCATTTCGCACAATGCAGTCTCTTCCAAAGCTAAGATCCACATTCTTCCCTTGTTTTACTCTGACCGTAAACAGGAAATTTTTCTTCTTGGTGACTTGCACGGAGAACCATGAAAGAATATAATATGGCTACGAGCCTCCTCCTCCCTCTTCTCATGTTGCATGTGCAGCGCGTGCCAGAAACAGTTCGCTTTCCCTTTACAACCCGTTTAGCGACGACAAAGAACATTGCTGCGAATTCCGTGATTTGAAGCTAGATGAAGCCTTTTGCAAAATGCAGTCAATTCCAAAGCTAAGATGCACATTATGCCCATCATGTAGTCTAATGTTAAACGGGAAATTTTTCTTCTTTGGGTCTCACACACAAAATCATGTGATGACTACACTCTTGCTTCGAGCTTTCACCATACTTTTCTAACGTTGAATGTGCAGCGCACCCCAGAAACTGTTCGCTCTTACTTGACAAGCTCTTTAGCTTCGGCAAAGAACATTGCTGCGAAAACACTGATTCGCAGCTAGAAGAAGAGTTTCGAACATTGCAATCTCGCCAAAAGGAAATATCCACATTCTGCCCTTCTTGTAGTCTGAAGCGGAACAGGAAATTTTTCTTCT
>JAHLSL010013564.1:0-50013 GCA_025920805.1 Petroica traversi | reverse complement strand
GGGGGGGTCACACACAGCCAAACTGCCCGCCCCAGGAATGAAAAACAAACGTGCGATGTGTGGGTTCCCTTGGTGGTCCCCGCAGACTCTGTTTATGGAGCTGTCACAGGGATCGTATTGTTGGAAAATATGTTAATAAAAAAAATGCAGGTTAAGGTTTCGTGGTTTTTTTTAAAGCAATAAGGCAGCTATCAAATTTGCTTTATTTTTAGCAAACCGAGGGGAAAAAGTTTAAATGATGTGCTTAAATATAGTACTGTGTAATCTGAGTTCCACCACTTTGGGTAATGATCTGTTTCTGTTTGCTGGATCTGATGATTTAACTAAGATTCTTCAGCTAGGGTTTAAACATGCTGTGGAGTCCCAGTAACTCCATATAAATTACTTTTCAGCATTAGGAGTGTCAGTACCACATAATCCAGTGCAGGTTTAGTTTGTGCTGTGTACAGGCATCCATCAAAATTTCCACAGTAGTAGCCCAAGGAGGAATTCATGTGCCTTTTTCTCAACCCTTTCAGAGTTTGGAAGAGTGGAAGAAGGTCAGGAGTAGGAGGTGCAGGCAGTGTGTGGGGGTTTGTTGTGGGCAGTCACTGTGTGTTCCCTTTGGGAAAAGCAAGTCCTATTCCCTGAACTTGTCACTTTTCAGCCCTGCCACAGGATAAGCTCAGCTGAGATGCACACACACATGCAGAGCTGCCCTGCAATCTGAATAACCATTAATAGTTTTTCTAGAATATAGAGTTTGGTGTTAATTAGGTGCAGATTAAGTTATGATAAGCACATTGGAAAGAAGCTGGAAATTGAGATGGCTAAAAATGAGATCGTAATTTCTAAATTAATTACATTGTATAGGTTTAACTTAATCTTTTTGGTACTAGCAGTTCAGTTTTTTAAAGAACTTACTGATCTTTCTGAATTTTTTATCACCTTGGTTTATATTACTGGAAAGTGAGTGCAAATAATGTCTCCAGACAAAGTGTTGCAGTTATGTCCCAGCATATGTCATTATATAAATGAGAAAACGAGTTCCAAGAAGCATCATCCAGATTCCACAGTACTAAAACCAGCAAATTGCCTTCCCTTATTTTGGCAAATATTTTTAACTCCCATGAGAGAGGAAGTTAAACACTTTTAATTTTGCAAAAATTTAGTAAGACGAGATGTGAAATTTTAAAGGATAAAAGTTTTTGCTACTTTTGCACTAGTAGCTTATCTGTGAGCGAGCCATGACCTGGATGAGCCATAGATCTGCCAAAGTGTTTTAAGTTCAAAAGGAGGAAATAAATCTCTAATATAATGACACACCTTCTTTTTTCTTTATTTTTAGACTCAAATTCAAAACATTCAAAAGGAACTTTTAAAATAACGGGAAACATCAAAGACTGTCAATTGACCTTGTTCAGTAGTTCTTAATAGTGACTCACTGGTGAACATTTGGAGATAATTTGCTATCTGTGGATATGAAACTGAATCATAAATCCTAGAGTTCAGAGGAAAAGCAGCACAGTATAAATGTAAATGTTTAATCCTTCCTCTGAAGAATCAGAAGGCTTCAGAATGGTCAAGATGTGATGAAATAAAGTAGAAGAGAGAGTGCATTGAAAAGCAAAAAGATTAAATCTATCTTCTGTTGCTCGGGAAAATATTTTTCTTGGAGTATTGCTGAAGTTAAGGCATAATTGTAGCATTATTTCTGCTTGCTGCACATGTTGGCTTTGTGTGTATTCTTAACATCCAACTTCACTTTACCACTTAATGACTGAGGATGCTAAATAATAGTGAAAAATACTGCAGAAATACTTACAAGTGATAGTCAAGCAAATATTGTCAAAACAATTTTTTGCAATTAGGGAGCTCTGTTGAAAAGCAGAGAATTTATTCATCTCCTGACAGAATGGTTGAGATTTTTTTTCTTTTTTTATTAGATGTGTCCATATTAAAAGAAGTACGTTTGGAACAAATTGCTTAGTGCTTTTTAAAGCATTATTTACTTCATTTATTTCACGTGGTGGGTGACATCTACTATGTCAACAAGGAATCCATTCTGCCTTGTCCAAGTTTGTTCCTTGTAGCTGCCAGCAGAGCCTCTTGTTAAGTGTAATGGAAATCTTCATTTTCCTGTTCCTGCATTGATGGCAGCAAGGTTTATTCCAGCAGCAGCACAGCACTGCTGGACAGGGATTGGGCACTTCTTTGCCCCATACATTCTTTTAAGTTTGCAGGCACTTGTTTCTTGAGAAAAATAGTGTAACACTCTTAATAATTTTTAAAATACAGTAAAAATACCTGATCCTACTCCCTGACTTTCAGAACTGGTACATAAACAAGCAGATGGGTAAACAACTTAGTAATTTGTTCTGCTGAATACACCTAATTCTTAGAAATGCCAGTGTTTTATAAAGACCATTTTTCAACAGAGAGTATTTCAGTTTATACTGAAAGGAATGAGGCACCATGGATCTCAGCCTTTGGGCCTTGCTAATAATCTAATTTTTAAGAGCAACTCCAGAAATTATATGGATAAGTTGGAACTGGAAGCTGCATCCTGAACAGTTGTATTATTGTCATGGTAACTTCATGCTCCCTTAGTAAATGGTCTTAGAAATCTGCTGATCATTGTACATCAATCTACTTGCAACATAAATTATCTTTTGACAGAAAATTAACTTTAAATTTTTAGCATTAGTGGATGCTTCAGTGCCTGAAAACAAATTCCACTGCAAGCAGAAATGTGAATCTGATGACACTGCAAAAATAAAAATCATTTATGTAATAAAGTACAAATATAATTAAAATAGGCCATAATTTCTCAAGTACTGGCAGTATAGGAGATGTTATGACAGCAAGTATTCAGTATTATATCACTTTATTTGTGGGTTTATGTGCACTTTTTCTTCAGAAAATGGGTCTAGTAATTATCAGTGCACAGTAAACAAAGGTCTTATTCTACCTCAGTATATGCTGGTTTTGTGTCCTTGCCCTCACAGTATGGTTAAAAGAGCATCAGTGCAGCCACACAAGAGCTTTTGTTCCATCTTCAGCCATGTGGAATGCATATGCCAGGGCCCTGAGGTTAAAAAAAAAAAAAAAGGGAAAAAAAAGGGAGAAAAAGAAAAAAAAGTAGAATTGGGGTTTGTTCAGGACTCATGGCATTTGGTCATTTCTGGGAGAGAGGTCTTTGATCTGGGAGCCTGGAAGGAGGAAAGTGGAAATGTTTTAGACAGTACAGTGCTTGCAAAAGCCACATGAAAACCTCCTTTGTAGCTTTAGCCTTTTCAGAGATGGGCAGCTTCCTTATTGCACAAAGTTCTTCAGAAGCATGTTTTTTAGAGAATTTTAACAATATTTGTTGACTGATATAAGACATAAAAATTAATATGAATGGGATACAAAGAGCCCTTCAAAGTGATGATTTATTTAATTTTAAACTTTATGGATAATGTTTGAAACTGGGGAAAAATCTTTTGGAGTCTAGAAGATGCTTGGTTATTTAATGCAAAGAAACTATATCAAAGGAACATTTATAGTTACAGGCTATTTGGCTTTGGGAATTGAATTTTTCCTACTGAGATATTTTGTCTAACATCCAAAAATTTGCTTTAATTACCTAGGAAATGCAGTCAACTCAGAACTTAGAATCTAAACATAGCACAAGATAAAGACAGAGGGAAGAGATGAGATGCAGCCTCACTCCCCCCTCTCAGTGCATATGAAAAGAACAGCTTTAGGGCTTTTTTTGACTTGCCTGATTTTCAGCCCATTTGCATACATCTGTGTAGGAACCAGCAAGATGAGCCTCTTTTAAAATTTTTCTGCCATTCTCTAAATTAATAAGTTAAACAGTAGCACATTCAAGCTGCCCCAGCAACCCATAGTTTTCTGCTGTTTTTAGTCTAACTGGCTTTGCAACACAAGGGGACATTCTCTGAACTTTAGAAGTCCCATCCACCTGCTACCTGCTTTAAATGGTATTGGCTGATTCCTCACCAGCCTTACACTATTTGATGGTGTTACATTCCCTCAGTGTTGCAGTATTTCTATTCATTGCAGGATAACAATGGGGTTTTGTTTCATCTAAAAATATCCCAGAACTTTACTAAACTATTTTCAGCCCTGCAATACCGAGCCCAAATAAATCATCTCGTGGAGGTGATGCTTAGCAGCATCTCCAGCAGTGCCCATCAGTCAGCAGAGGAATTTGTGCTCCCATCCTGAGGCAGGACACTTGATGGATGCAGCAGGGAGTTGTGTGAGCTGGAATGTCTCTGGGACAGGGTCAGAGCAGCATGTGATGCTTGAATGTGTCCCTTGATGCCCAGTGACTCTGCTTTGAACAAAGCCCAGATTATGGTCCCTGAAACCTCCACAGATTGTTGCAAAGCAAGGGAAAAAAACCCCTAAAACTTTTTTTCTCTGTTCACACTTCTATTTTAGAAAAGGAATCTCTTTATTTTCTGTTGGTATCATCACTTGTTCTTTATATCAAAGATTTGATAATATGTCACTCCTCAGCACGAACTTTTAAGGTTTCTGGTGCTCACAGCTGCCATTCAAGTGGGAGACAGCTGAAGAGATTCAGTATATTTTAAGATGGACACATGTTTGGGGAGGCATCACTCAAAATATCTGCACTAAGTGGTGTTTAGAGCTCTTGTGTACAACAAAACTATTCAGTAATAAAGAAGGGTTTGTATTACCTGTTGTTGTAGTAGGGAGTGAGAAGAGATCAGTAATTCAAATAGAATTTCTGAATAGAAATATCATGGAAATTGTTTTCATTTTTATTCTGTTCTTGGTCACAATTACAAAGGTGACAGAAGCTGTGCCCATTTCTCCAGTTACCCTTATCTTTCTGCCAACCAAGTGAACTGCTAAAGATGGGAAGTCAGAATTAGTCAGTATTAGTATTGTCTTGCTGTGGCTGATGCAGCCAAATGCTTGTTTATCTTAGTCTCTCTAAGGTACTCATGAAAGTTTAACAAGCTGCGAGGCACACAGATTATTTGTATTTTTCATGATGCAGTTTGTCTGGGTCACAGCTCTCCCATCCCGGGCAGAGGCTTTCAGGCTCTGTTCTCCTGGTTTGTGCTTTGCATTAAACACAAACCTTTTCCTGCCCCAGCATCTCCAAGGGCATGAGAGTCACAGATGAGTTGGGCTGCCCAGCTGATCCTGCACACCAGCTTTCTTGCTAGTCCAAAACTCTTTCAGACCATTCTGTTTAGTTCAGTTTGGTGTCCTTTGAAATGTCTCATTAGTTTTTCACTTCTTTTAATAGCAGACAGTTTTACCACTGACTAGATCTTGCTAATAAGCAAAATTCTTATTTCTGAGAATTCTTCCAAGAAACCTAAATTTTCCCATTTCATTTTAATTCTAATTTTCTAAGCAAAATAAAATAGTTCCATACTGATATACTCTTACCTAGAGGTATTTAATAGATTTCTAGTCCATGGCTGCATTACTTAATCATGCTGTCCTTGCTTCTTTTGACTACCAGCCATGAATATTTTAAGAGCAATAATGCAAGCAGCACACCTCCAGGAGTATTGATCACTTATTGCAGCCACAACTTTGGATGTCTAACATTCTGCAGTTTAATGCTTTGTGTTTTCTGGGGCTCTGTAATTCACTGCATCACACAGACTCGTTTCTGAATGACTGCACTTGTATTTGGTTAAGGCTAATGAATCCCAGCGAGGATCCCTTCTTGCAGAAGAGGAAGAGGGGAACAGAGCACATTCCTGTGTCTGTCTTTTCCACTTTCCCAAATATAGAGAAGCTGTGATTTCACTGATGTGAGGCCAGTTAATGAAAGCAGGTTTGACCTTATGAACTTGAAGTATGCACTGAGGATTTGAAATCAATTGTCCCTTTGCTTCTTCAAACTGACTTCAGAGTTTGTCAGTGTTAAAATTTAATTATTTATAATGGGATTTTCAGGGCTTCTGAAAGGGGGCTTTGTTTTGTTTTAGTAATGTGAACTGCTTGCTTCTAAACAGCTTTTCAGCTCATCCATAATAAAACCATTGGCTGAAATTTTACAACTGAGAAGTACTAATTTATGTTTGCTTACATTGAGTCTGATTAGCTTATTTATAATTAAAGGGAATTGCTTTGTTTATAACTGTCACTATGTCATCCCTTCTCTCCTTGATTTCTCTTGTTTTCTGAACCCAGATTTAGGTCGTTCTCGAGAGCTCCAATATGTTTATGTGGATAACAATATTCACCTGAAAGGCCTCCCATCTTACCTGTATAATAAAGTCATTGGTTGTAGTGGGTAGGTATGAATTTATTCAGATGTCTCGTGTACCTGTCCTTGTAAAACTTCTCCTGTATGATACAACTGGGTATTTTTTATGTGTCTGTGATTGATTCAGAGCTGATGTTACTTGGAGGGGATTGCTGCAGCTTCCAGTTCTGTTTTATTTTTGTTATAAATCTTCTGTGTTAATTGCTGACTTTTGACTATTTTAGTATTAAGGCATAACAGTGAAGTTACTCTGAAAGAATTTGTAATAATAATGTAAGACCTAGAGCTGAATTTAAAAGTTGGCTGGAGGGGTGGCTTCACAGAGTTTCCAGAACTAAAGAATCAACAAAATAATAAGCTTCTCTTTGGTTCTAAGTGCTCACATTTCTGTAATTGTGGTTTATATCTTGAAAAGTCATGTGCAGCTCCTTCACTCATTTTACATCCCAGTATCAGCTTCTTGTAGGTCTTGGTACCTACTAACTAAAGTGACTTTTTTTAGGAGTTATGGATTGACAGTTTTATTTTTACATGTGGATTTTAAAAATATCCTAGCCTGTCTCATGTTTGTGGTTAGAATGCAAGAAAAAAGTGGTCTGTGTAGGACACTGGCTTAATTCTTTCTGCTCTGACACTGGCATAAATTAGGATCAGCACCCCTGATGAATGGAGCCTTACTGGTGAAAAACTGGTCAGAAGAGGATTGTCCCCATTACCATCTAATTATAAATTTCTGGTATGCTCACTCTCAGCAGATCTTACATTAAATATAAATTCCCTCTCTACAGCCTGCACTCTGCTGCAGTATGGGAGATGCTGAGTCTTGGCATTTTAAGGTTTTTCTAATATTCCCGTGTCAGCTGGTTGGTGATATTTAAATACTTGCAGTTGGATTACAGTTCTGCTGAACTGTGTGATTCGCAAGCTTTTGCTAATTTTGTTTTTCAGGAAAGATAAATTCTAGCCTTTTTTCTTTCAGAACTGATTGTAAATTGTTAGGCAGACAATTAAATTTACCTTAAATTTAACAGAATTGTATTGATTGTGACCAAAAACATTAATGAGCATCAGGAGATGGTGCAACTGTGCAGCCTATTTCAGATGGTTTTATACAACAACCGTGTCTTTTTTAAATTTTTTTAAGTTTCAAGTTTTGATTTTATACTCAGTTAAAATAATTTTATCTTTGCACTGACCTTTGTGAAGATCCTACCAGTTCTTTTTGCTGTTCTTACATGTACGGTGAGACCACCTGCTAGTATCTCTGATGTAGGATTTAACTCTGTGGGATTTGGTTATGAGGGTAAAATAGAAACGAGAGATCTCTAAAGATGGGTTTAGAGCATGGGAGTTTATTGTGAAAGAGCGTGGGTGTGAGAGGCTGCTGGGCTGCAAGACACAGCTCAGAGCAGGCCAGAGAAAGAGAGAGAAAGAGGCAAAAGGAGAGAGCAAAAAAAGAGAGCGATTTGCCATTTACAATACAATAAATCATCTTCTCTATTGAATATTCTAATTCTCTTTAACCAATCTGAGACAAGCTACAAACCCTACAATATTTGCATGCAACCTATAAGAATCATCACAATACCATACAGGGTTATATTTTAAACCTTAAAAAAACTGCTTTTGGGAATCTTCTACCAGGTAGGTATGGTTTGTTCTGACCTTTGGACCTGCCTAGGCAGAGGGTATTGTTCTATCAAGAAGGAGGATTACCTTCAGCCAGCTATACCATTGTTTCTTAGTTACTTTTCAACTCAAACCTTGTCCTCATCCCAATCTCGACTATACTTTCCATATTTTCAGCATCCCTTGCAAGGTAATCATATCTATAAGGTTTTCCTATTTCATCTTCCCCAACACTCTGATATTATAAATCTAGTACAGAATTTCAGAATCTAATCTTAAAAATCTAGTATAAAATAGACTAAAGCAGTTGCAAGTGTTGCAGTGAAATTGATTCTTGTAATGCCTCTGTGGAATGAAAAGTGATTTTCTTCCTTAATAATAGTAAAAAGAGCTAATTTTTAGTAAGAAAAATATTATTTGTATTTGTACAACAGATCCTTGTCTTTGTTGTGAAACTGTCTTGAAAGATCACAGATTATTTTTTAGAAAAAATTTCAGGATAGGAAGAACACATATTTATTGTTAAGAAACCAAAGGTTTTATTTGATAATGTGCTGAGAGACTTTAAAATTGTGTAATAATGGTCATGTGAAGAATTTCTGTGTTCTTTCCAAGAAAGCATTAGTAACCAGGCTAAGGTTTTCATGGGTCAGGCAAGAGTTGAAGATCCAGGCTTAAGTGCTCTGTCTGGCCACCTACTGGAGAATGAAGTCTGACAAGCTGCTGTTACTAACATAAAGCTTGATTTCTGAAAATAGAATATAAATTGCCTTGTGTAAGTATTGAATCTTTGTCTGGGCATCCTGCAGTCAGACTGACTGAAAAAAGTCTTTTATATGAGAGGTGATGATCTCAGCACTCAAATTTTGATCTTATTTTTTGCAGATTGGATTTCATAGTCCCCAGTTAGGGATCTGTCAGTCTTGTTGAAGGCAGCCAATAGGTGGTCCCAGCCTTTTTTTCCCCTCACTTATTTATTCACCAGGCTTCTTCTGCAGCTCCTATTTTTCCCCAGCTCTTTAGACCATCCTCTATTCCAGTTTTTAACCTCCATGGATTTTGTGTGTGGCATTAATAGCCTCACCCTTTACATAAAGTAGACCAAATGTCCCAGCTCTGAACTGCAGAGCCTGTAGTGAGTTCATGGATTTGTTCCTTAGTGAGGTTGGCAAGGGGTTATTCAGCTTGAAAAGACAACGTTATGGATTTATTTATTGTGATAACTAACTCATTGGGAATGGATCGTTGGAATACTGGATCTCCAAATCCCCAGTTAGATTTTAACCTCACTAATGGGTTGTGAGAAAGTATTAAATATTTAGCAAGAGGCTTATTGACTTGCTTGCTGTTTGATGCTGCTCTTTTTTGGTTTCTCTGGGCTGTTTCTCCTTTAATCAGAAGAGATGAGATTCTTTGTTGTCAGAAGAGTACTATGAGATTTCTTTCACATCTGATAAGCTTGAGAGCGGTTACCTCCGTTTTAGGTCTGATATCTGGGAAGGCTGATAAATTTGTGTTTCTGTTCCATTTGTTAGGACTGGCCCTAACAAGTTGCTCTTGGCTTCAAATTTCAGTTGTCGTAAACAATTCCAATTCCCCTGTTGACTTCCCCAACCTCTTAGTAGAATTTTCCTATGCGTGTCTCTCTGGTATGATCGCTTGCAACAGGGATCACGTAAAGAGTTCTTATTTTTACTACAAGCTGAGTTTCTCTCTTTGGATCTAGATAACCTTCCCTTTCCATATATGATTTGGGAAGGGCAAGGCTAGTAGACTTGTTAGGATATCTTCCCACTACAGCATGGCTGTTGTTTTTATTTTTCCTTCACTTAGCCACCCCGTGCCCTCCAAGAGAGCTCTGTGGATGAGGAAAGGTGTAGGATAGAACCACCCAGTGGCACTTAAAATACATTTTTTAGTGGCTGGAGTTTGCCTCATGTGATATAATTGAGAAATCCATTATTATTTTCAACTGGTTGATCCAAGACATGGGAAGCAAACTGTTGGGTATGAAACTGTTCCCCTCAACGTGGGCAAAGTAATGGGCACGTAGTGCACTTGGCTCACCCCCTTGGGATTGTGTTCTCATTTCTTTATGTTATTTGATGAGTAATTCCTCCAAATGTCCCACGTCTAGCACATCACAGAAGGTGGGAATCTGTAGAAACACAGAATCATAGAATAGTTTGGGAAGGGACCTTTAAAGGTCAACCCCACCATGCACTGCTCTCTGCAAGGAATCCTTGAGGGGTGCTACACTGAGAACAGTATCAGGCTTACTTCGGGTTGATCATCTGGGTTTCCCCATAAAGTTACATTTATTATTTTTTATTTTCTAACCACTTTCTAAATGTCTTGTGTCCTTCTAGTTGTGGTTCTCCAATTCAAGTTTCAGAGGTGAAACTGCTCTCTTTTTCATCAGGCCAGTTAACTGTGTTCCTGCCAGCAGAGGTGAAATCTATAGGGACAGAAACAGATCATGTGCTGCCTTTGCAAGAACTGGCCATGAGGACCCTCTATAACACCTACTACAGGTTTTTGAAAGGTATGAAATTTCTGCATTCTTCACATTACAGAAAAAGTGAAAGTGTTTTCTGGCAGTGACAGGAACATTTCTAACAGGTCTTCAAAGGCTTGGGCAAGGATTTATATTTTAAAATATTTATTTAATCAAATTATGTTTGAAATGCTGCATTAGAACAAAAATGTCCAATATCAAAAACCAGAGTTCCGAAGAATATTTCTGAGGTCAAGTGGTGCTTATAATTGGTTTCTTACTTGAAGCCTGTATGAAGAAGGACGCTATTTTTTTTTTTTTTTTGCAAGAGAATCTCTTTAATGGAAATAGGAGATGAGAAATACAGTTCCTGAGGCAAGATCAGATGCATCAGCCAACAATGCAACTCCTTGCCAGGCAGCACACTCCTAAACTGGCAGACTTGTTATACATAAGGCAAAAGAAATGCGAGCAGCCCTCGGCCATTTCAGCGCAGTGTGACAGCTGAGCTGCTTTAGTTCTGCCCCAGTTCAGGCTCTCTGCTCTAAAGTGGCCCTTGGCTCATCTGGTTCTGCATCGTGCAGTCACATGAGTTAGCAATAGCTGATGCTAACCTGCAGATCCTCTCAGATCTGGATGTGTTGTGCCTCCTCAGTGTTGGTGCTACCTCGGGAATTCACAGCTTTAAAGGTCAAAGGAGAAAGCAGAAGAGTAGAGAGTTCCAGAGGGAAGGTTAGAGGGGTTATGGGAAGGGTCTCTTGTACCTTGGCCACTGGGGTAAATCCTCACTGCTTTGCCAGGAAAAGTGTACAAGGAGGTCTGTCTTTTCTTTGCTCACCCACTTGTGACTTGTACAATAATTTCTGGAATCCAGCAGTGTGAAAATGGTTCCTGAAGATGCCAGTGAAGTTTAGTTTGGGAATGGGAAGGTGGTACTGCAACCTCAGTTTAAAGACTGGTTTGTAAACCCCTTTATACAAGGCTGTGAGGATTACACCTATTTTCAGCCAAGATGCAGAACCTGAAAAAGATGGATTTATATATCCATATACACACATACCCATAGATAAGTCCTGTTCTGAGTGACCTTATTAAATAAAGACTGTGGGCATTACCAGTGGCAGCACTCCCGTTTCGGTGAGGCAGGAGCAGTGCCAGTGTCAGACAGGTGTACGATAATGCTGTGCTGGGGAAGCAGGTGGCACATATGATTAAAGTAGCAGATTTCATCTGTCACTGCCTAAATTTGCAGTTTCAAGAGTGCTGTTAAATACTTGGCTGCTGCTAGGTAAGTGACAGAAGTGACTGGACTACTTTTCCTCAATCTTTGCTTGGCTGCAGAGTGTGACCTTTTCTTTGTGACGCAACTGTCCTGCTTGTCCCCTCCTTGGGGCTGCTGTGGTACATTGTGTCTGGGCTTCAACCTTGCAGTGTTTGAAAGCTGAAACCAGTATGATACCATAAAACTGATTTATCAGGTACTGCACCTTGTCTTGATTACTCAGCACCTAAACTCACTCACCTGTCTTGGCTGTCTCTCAGTTTCTAGATGGAGATTAGCATGTGGGGTTTAATTTATAAAACACCATGTGGCTTGGGCCAGGCCTGGGAAAATGATGGCTCTTTCTCAGGAAATGACCCTGGAGTCCTTTTTGGTGGAAATGATGGTATCTTGAAGGCTGTAGGGGAGCACTTAACAGATGAGGAATATACACTTCTTAGAATGGTCTCTAGTTGGACCTGTGAGAATTGTGCTGGGCTGGATTGTATTTCAAGTAATTCCAAATATTGCAGATCCCTTTTTGCTGATGGTGGAGTTTAGGCTCTTTAGTGAGGTTAGCTATCCTGCTGGATTAGTTGCTGAAATATTTTAATAAAATACTACTGATGTCCTTTTCATAATGTTGTATTGTTATTAGTTACTAAACACCTGTCTAGATCATCTTTGTGTCTAAAAATCCTTCATGATCTTTTAATCTTTTTTAATATTTGCTCAAGCTATAATATTTTCACCTGGGTATTTTAGCCCAGTTAAACTTATGCCCACAGATGCTAAACTTGTACATTTAACTTCAACTTTTTGAATTTAGACATGGAAAGCACTCTGTGCCTCACTCTAATTGTGGTAATTTATATTACCTCATTGTTGTTTTGACAAAACCTTAAGAACATGAGGCAGCTGTTTTCTGAATTGTTCGTGGATCATTCTTGTTGTGTTTGACTTTATCATGCAATCATTTTATTACAAATATTTTTTGTTTCTTTTCTTCTCTAGATTTAAACTTTCTGACTCCCATCTCTCTGCCCAAAAGCCTCCTGGAATTGCTGCACTGTCCCTTGGGACACTGCCACCGCTGCAGCCAGCCTATGTTTACCATTGTCTACCCAAAGCTCTTTCCCTTGAGGGAAACTCCAATGGCAGGATTGCATCAAGGGTAATTATACAGGAAATTACACTGGGGTTTCATTTAGGAAAAAAAACACCTTATGGACCAATCATATTCTTAAGGATATTTTTTTTAACTCAGCATTTCAGATCCAAAGTCCCTGGCCTGTGATTGCATGTGTAAGTTGACAAATATTTTGTTCATGAGTTAAGCAAAATACTGCTCTTAGACTGTTAAAAGGATCTTCAGATATGCTTGTTTCAGCCTGGTTTAAGACAGGAAGGGGTTTGGTTAGGATGGGATTGTCCTGTTTGTGGTGGTGCAGCGTTTCTGTGCCCTGGGAAAGAAGTGGTGCCTAACACCAGGAATTGCCCTGATGGTCTCAACCCTGACTTCAGATTGCCACCACTAAACAAAAAGTGCCGCAGGATCAAAGAGGGAAAAAAGCTCTAAAGCTGCAGCTTAATTAAAATGTTCTGCAGTAAAATAGTTTTGTTTTAATTTCCACACTAATTCACTTGCGATATGGTGTGGCGCCATTCTGCATAGGAACATACATTTTGTAGCAATACATGTTTTTAATAATACTTCAGTTTTATGTTTGTAGCAGTTATGAAAGTGTCTGCAGGATTCACAAGTCAAGGAGACGAGCCCACCCAGACTTGCTGACCTGCTGGACAGTACAGTCATAGCAGGGACATGGTTCAGGGAATGTTGCTCTCATGTAGATAAAAATATAAAATACCTTTAAAGTAAGCCCTGATTGCTTTGCTGTGATTTTTTTTTTCCCCTAATCCCTATTAGTCTGAGTGGATACTGTATCCTTCCATGAGCCATAATATCAATGAATTCACTTTCTGCAGTGGAAAAGCATCATCTGAGAAATTTCAGCTTGTACTATTTGAAAAGTAATAAAGGAGGTTTAAAGCTAAGTCACTTGGAGTTAAACAAGCAAAGGTGATGCTAGGTTCTTGTTAGAGAATTCAAGTCAAGCCATTAATTACAAAGCATCTGCCCAAATGTGGTGGGCAGAAAAGAAAGGTGCTATGAAAAGGAATGTTTTTGAGATTACTCATTGGTGTCTATATAATGCAGGAACACCACTTAGTTCCTGCCCTGCTGAAATCCATTGGTTTGATAGTTATCTTCCATAAAAACAAGAAACTGCTTTCCAATAGGAAGATCTTTAATAAAAGAGAAGAGCTGGGTGATTCAGGTTGATGGTTACTGTTTTACACAGCTGTATCACAGCCTGTTTTGCTGTGAGTTTGTAACATGAGAAGCATCTGAGTTGTAAGCCATTCAGCTTTATGAAATGAAACAACTTAGGTATGCCAAATCTGGGCAGCAGCCAGAGGGCTGCATAAATGCTATTTTGGAAAAGCCATCTTTCTTAGAAAGATCTGATTGCAGAAATTGCGCACTTCAGTTTGCCACTCTGTTACACTTCAGTCATGTGTCAAAATCCTGTGGATTTCATGTTGAGTGAAATAATTTGCCTCCATATTACAGTCATAATATTCTTAGTCATAAGATGTTATAATCATGCTATGAAGAATTTCTTTCAAACATTCAACAGTATCATGTTCTAAGAAAATGACAGAAAATTACTGGCTGGTCACTAAATCCATGTATTACCCTAAATAATTCAACAGTGTGAGAGTTTGGACTACTTTGTAATTAATTGCTAAGCATTGCTCATTGTAGAAGTTACAGTTACAAGATGATAGATATTATCAGTAGACACCTTTAGGAATTATTAAAGTTAAGACACCACAAAAACATACTTTGGAGCTGTTTTGGAAGAATTCTACATTAACATTCTAAAATATAATAATTAAAAATACGTATTTCTGCGTAGTTTTCACTTGTTTCATAAATAGTTATCATTCCTTCCCTTAGACAAGAATCTACTGTGTTCTGCAAAATGCCTTTAATGAATCCAGTGTTAAGTAGCTGACATTTGATGCAAATCCACATAAAATGAGATCTAAACAGGGCAGCCTGTCATCCTTATCTCTGTAGCTCGTGCACTTGACATAGTAAGATTATGTGGAATTGTGGAGGTGTGATAGCTGGTTTAGAAAGATGTGAAGGACAGGGTTTCTGTTCTAAAGAGCTTAAAGTGACCATGAAAACACCCAGGGTAGGGATGCTGGGCATTTGAACAGCACTGATTAGCACATGCCACATCCATGCCAGCAACTCCTGCCTGCATTTCTGTATCACATTCTGTATCCTCTTAGAGGGGAGGAGAGTTAAGTGTTGGACTGGATTTCTGTATCTGAAAAAGCACAGATGCCATGAGCACTGGGTAAAGTGTGATTTCTGGGTTAGTGGAAACCAGATCTGAACATTTCTAAGGCAGATACGTTTGTCCCTGCCAGGCTGGGGCAGGAGCAGGGTCACCGTGAGGCTCGGATCACACTTGCACAGTGCCATCCCTGCTGCACTGCGTGGCACAGTGTGACAGCACTGCCTGTCACTCATCCTTTCTGAAGATCTGCTTGTTCACTCTGCTAACCAGGCAGGACACTGGCCTTCAGTCATTTCATGCCTACAAGCAGTAATTTAAGAATCACATGAGCAAGGCCCAGGCTGCCCAGCTATTTTCCTGTCAGCTGCTAAACCTGTTGGCTGTGACACTCAGCCACACCCTGCAAGAGAGAAAAACCACACACTGCTGCTCTGAACCCAGTGCATTAGAAACCAGGAAAGTTTTGAGAGAACCCCTGCTGTGTTTCCCTGCCTTGGTGTCAGGCTCTCAGAGAGAACAAATGAACCTGTACTTTTTCTGGACTGTGGAGATGGACTAATCCCGTATTTTACGAACCAGCACATTGTCTGTGTGGAGTGGAGCCAGGAGCTTTAATCTTTACTGACAACTGTTCCCCCCTCCCCTTTTTTTTTTTTTTTCTCCTAGGAGGACAACTGTTAGTTTTGTGGCATACTGCTGCTCCACCCAGTGTCTGCAGACTTTTGACCTACTGAGTTGATAAACATTTCAACCTCCTCAGGAGTGCTGCCAGTGTAAAGCTGTGTTCGATGCCGTGTCCCCTTGGTACTGGAATACCGTGTGTGCGTGTGCCAAAGCAGCAGAAGTGCCCAGTCAGGAACACTCTGAGGCACTTAAATCCTGCCCTATCAAATCTGGATGAACTGCAGGAACTTTTCAGAAGTGTAAATACCGAGCTTTTAAAAGTATTAACTTCTCTCTCCTCCGAGGCAGCACACAAACCAAACACATTCACGAGCTCTGACTTTGGGATTTCCAGTATTTTTCAAATATGCCTGATTTCAGGTTGACCCATTGCATCATTTGAGGCAGTTGCATTCCTCCAACAGGAAAAAAAAGTTCAGTTATGGCAAACAAATTTTCACTTATTCATCTCCATCCTCTTCCCCTCTACAGCTTCAATCAGGTGTACTGGTGTTTAGGCTGCAGAAACCTTTGATGGATCCCAGTGACTTTTCCAGAGAATTCAGCCTTATTTTCTCCCACTCATCTTAATGTTTACCCCAGCAGAGTTATCCCAGTTGTATACCAAGCCTTTGACAGTTCTCTGTGGTATTTAAATCCACATACTAAAAGCAGATCTTTCTTTCTAGTATCATTAAATGCCACAGTGATTTAATCGGAGTAACTAGGATACGTCTAGAGACTGGAGATCCTGTTTCAGTGAAGGCTGGTACTGATGCCTACACTAAGGGCTCTTGCTCCAGCATGTTTGAGGGTGTGTTTTCTTTATTTTCATTGCTTTATTTTTAGAAATAGTTCTCCTTTTGTCCCTTTGAGTTCTTCAGGAAGAAGACGACTTTAAGTATCAATTTCCCTTGGAAAAAACCCAACTAGTAATATGATAGTAAATCTTTTTATTTATTATATTTTTACAGTTGCAGTCTATAGATCTGCAAAGAGCTGGTCTTGATCTTTTTCTATATTCAGCATTTGGCTGATTTGTCCGAGTGTGTCAGTGGATTGTGTGCCTTGGAGGAGGCTGGAAATCCAGGAGCAGATGTGTATCTCCATGCACAGGTATATTTGCACACATGAATATCTGCACAGAAGGGCCGGGACATTTGTTTTCATACATCAATAGCAGACTTGGTGCAAATTGCCACTCACTATCATATTTGTGGGAATCTCTTTTTGTTACATCTTGTTTATTTTAAATAAAGAACCAAGGATGGAAAAAAGGCCCAAAATGCCTACGTGACTTAACATTTTGATTTTATACTGAAACAGTTTATGGATGATTAGCCCTTCTTGATTTGTTTTTGAACATACAGAACATATAATATTTTTTTAAATATAATTTGTTCTTTTTTTTACTTTCTATTTCTTAGGTATAAACGACTTGTTGATTTAGCACAGTGTGCTGCTCTGTGCAGTAGGTAGGTACAAGCTGAAATAGATATGAATGAAACAGTTTGTTATAAAAATGGCAAGATAAAGAGACTTATTTGGTAGTGTGTTAGCATATGTTGTGGTGAGGTGCGTGTACATTGAAGGCAGGAGGCATTAAAATGTTTTCCTGTTGCCAAAGAAGCATTTGTTCCCTCTGCAGGCTTCCTGGCATCTCTTCAATAAATAGAGTATCTTAAGAGCTTAAAAAGTACCAAAAAGGCAGTTTTGAGGGTGGAATTTTTAGGTTGTGCATGTTACTTGTAAAACCTTTCCTGGTTTTATTGGGTTGGTTTTAGAGAGTTGAATTAGCATTAAGAAATGTAGAACTTAATCCTTCAGGAATGCAAGTATCATCTACTGTTTAAGAATTGTGAAACTTTCTAAAATAAATCCCATTTATTAAATCTGCTTTGCAGTAGGGGAAAGAGCCATGTCCAAGCAGCCTTGATGCTTTTGGATTTCTGTCTGTGTCGTTTCCCAGTTTTGTTTCCATGTTGGAATCCCAACAGGCCCAGCCACCCCACAGGGTTCACTGCTGAGGCAGCAAAATCCACCTTCAGCTTTGCCATTTTCCTTCAGTACCTCAGAGCTGAGATGTAAATTGCCCATGTACAAGTATATCTGTATCAGAAATGTGCAAGAGTGGGACAGAATCCACTTTTTTAAAAAACAGATGATAAAAGCTATGGTAGTGTTACAGATACTGATTTTTATACAATACTCTGATCAGGAATTTTCAGTATTATTTTTACTGTGGCTTCCTCTGTCTTTGAAGGAAATGTTTTCTTGGAAATTTTTGTCCTCTTTTTATAGCAAGCTATAGACTTGAAATCACAGTTTATATCTGAATTCAGTCTGTAAATACTATTTTGGAGTTTAATCTGTTTGTGATCACCTAAAAGACATTAGCATTTGCTTTATTAGGAGTCAGGAAGAGTGAAGCTTGATTTTATTATTATTTATTTATTATTTTCTTTCTTCTTCCCATAATCTAATTATTTCTTATGGAGTCTGTATCAGTCTCTTTATTATTGTCTACAAGTGCAGTTCAGAAGAAATTTAGCCTGTTCTATAAGCAGGATAAATCTTAACTAACACTTTAATAGATGATAGTTCAAGAATGGAATGTTCAATAAATAAAGGACTTAAACATGTCTTTTGAAGCTGAAATGCCATACCCTATTTTTGTAAAACAAAGAAGGGAAAAGCCAGTATATAGACTGAGAATGCAGCATAAATTCATGTTTGATGTTTTGGGGTTTCTTTTATATGAACAGTGTTTGTATTCATCTGTATCTTTGGGTGATATTCTTCTAGATTAAAATAACTCTATTCTCACTTGTCCAAATTTTTCTAAAGTTGTTCTGCTGTAAGAGTATTTCATAACCAGCAAGCATGAGAGCCAGCTATGCAAATTGCCGAGGGGAGAGGGAGTTGTTGCTGATTGAACTGTGCATCACTGGTTTTTCAAGGTGCCACAACACTTGGACTTCTCTTTAGTTGGTTTATTTCTGGGTAAATTTTGATTTCTTGCTTTGGTTTGTCAGGTTAGTTCCCACCAAGGTAATTTTTTCTGTGTACTTCAAAAAATCAGTTTCCAGTTGATGAAAAAAATGACCATTTAAAAAAGTTTTTTTTGTTGTAACAGTAGATCTTAATTCTTCATTTAGGATGGGAGCAGGAAAAGATTTGGGGTTTTTTCCTCAAGGTATTACAAAGAAAAAAATGCAGGAGAGGAATAAGATAAAATAAGTCTTTAGCCCATTGATACTGCTATAAAATTTTTCTGAGATTTACTCCCATTATTATTAGGGATCACAGGCATAATTTTTGTTTAAGTTGTGATAACAGGCACCATGTTAATAAAATTTGAACCTTGTATAGAGGTGGCTTTTTGTTCTGCCATGAAGGAAATGGAGGAATCTCTGGCTTTGTTTAAAAATCCTGTTTGAGTGGTTTTGCCGTGGACGCTGTTATTGGGAACCTTCCTGATCATCCCTCAGAGGATCAGAAATGCCCTTTCCTGTGCAAAGGGCAAGGTCTAATATAAAGAAATGTGTATTTTTCTGTTTTGATGCGTCTCCTGGGCTCTTCCCAAGGTTCATTACAAACCTTCTATTTACTTGATTGTGGTGAGGTTGAGATGTTGCTCTGAGCAGAGCGGTGCTGTCTGTTGCCAAGTTGGCATCAATTCCTGCAGATTGAATTCTGCTGAACCCCTTTTTCTGGCATGAAGGGAGCTCAGGACTGTTCTAACACCCGTGTGGGAGCAGCGTGTCAGGTTCTACTGACATCACAGCCCAGCTGAAGACTGGAGAGTGACAAACCTGTCACTGGAGAGGACAACTGGCTTTTGAAGGCCACTTTGGCCCCACCAGATAACAGAAGAACTTTTGCCCTGATTCCAGTGGATGATGGGTCAAGTTTTAATTGATGAGAGGGAAGAATGTGTGTTCCTATCTTTGTATTTCTTGCAAAAATTGGGATCCATGGCTGCTGCTCTGTCTGCAGCTGCATGTCCATAATTCCAAGATGTAACTGTCTTTGCCTCTTAATAATACTCATGTTGTTGCAAAATGTTATTGTTAACTTGTGATGGAAGAGGCTGGATAAATGGAATCCAGAGTTTTTATTACTTTTTTGTATTACAGACCTATTTTGTAGAGACTGAAGGTCTGGTGGAAAGAAATGGCAATGTTCATATGAAGTCTTCATTGCTTTTGCTTTTATGTGCCCTTTTTTGGATTAGAACTTGAACTTGGTTTGAAACTGAGTTCATTTTGTGTTTGTGGAAAGCACATGTGCATTGCTTTCTTGCTCTGTATTAACCAAATGTCACTTAGTGTGAAGGTGAGTTTGCTAGATTGGTTTATTTAAAGTTAGTGGTGCAATTATTGTATGTGCTTGTTAATAAACTATATTTTTTGATAGAATTACTGTTCATTAAAATTAACTAAATTCTTGCTCCTGGGACTATTAAGCTATGTTAGAATGTATCACTTAATTTACATTTCGGTTCATTTACATGGTAATTAGCTAAGTCTCTTGTCCCAAAGCTGAAGAGGTGGGGTGAAGACACTTCAAACACTCCCAAACCCAAAACACCACTTCAATTCACTTAATCCCTTTGTCTCAGACAATGTAGTTCATCAGATCGTGCATAATAGGAACAAAACCCATATGGAAACGTTACTTCAGACCCTTCCACAGATTGATCAAAAGGGAAATAAGTTTCAGTAGGGCTGTACTGCCACCCTAATAGTCCATAGATGAGGCTGTGGTTCATGGATTCCTTACTAAGCAGCATTCAGCAGCTTTTTTTCCTCATTTAACAGATATCATAAGAACATGGCTGCCAAAAATAAGTAGAAATTAAGCATCTGTTTTTCCAGTTGTTCCACTCCTTGCTATGCAGCATTTTGCTTCAGTCAAAGCTGCTGCTCTCTGTGTTGTGATGAGTTCTTTGAGCTGGCTGCTGTCTGGATCTTTGTGAGTGATTTGGTGAATACTCAGTATCCATTCTCCAGTGAGACTTGTGGTGTCAAGGTGGCTCAGATCAGTTGCAAACCTTGCAGGCTTAGGTGCTGTCCAGACTTCCCTGAAGTGTGTTTGACAGTTGTTACAATGATTTGCCTTTTTTGTGTTTTACAAATGACAGTGTAACTTTTCCTACCCTTGCAATGGAGGTAACCTCTGCTTGCCTGGCAGCAGGAGCAGGATGTGAGTCCCTTAATAAATGGGAGAACAACCCTTAACCTCTAACTTTTACCAGCCACTGATGTGTCCCTTATGAATTAGAAAGAAAGAAATGGGAGAGCTTAACATCCTTTTCCTTTGCAATCAAAAGTACTTGGCATAAATGCAAGCTAAGTGGAAACTTCAGTGACTGAATAATGCTATTGTATGCAGGAAATGAGAGGAGCTGAGATCTCACTTGGAAAGGCACTGGATGTTTTGTGACTTCTAAGCCAAGATTTAGGGCTGTTCTATGTGGTGACATTTTGGGAACTTGAGAGCTGAGTTGAACCCTCTGCATGTGTCCCCCAACTTCAGCAACAATTTAATGTTACACTAGAACCCTCTCTATCCTGCTCTGAAGAATCCTACCAGTATTCCCTGTAGCTGGCTTAGGACTCTCAGACTTCTATCTGCTGCTTCAGCAAGAAAGAAAGCAGGAGTTGACCAAATGCTTTTTTTATCTTTTCACATTTTAAATAATAAACCCTTCACATCAGGCTCTTTCAGCACCCATTCTGCCCTTCAGACATTTGCTCCCATGCAAAGACCTTGACACATCTGTGAGAGATCTCCAGTCTCAAGAATGAAAGCCGTTCTGTTGTTGGAGGTGCTGAAGTGATTTGACTTTCTGATGATGCCTTCCAAGTGGCAATCAAGGGCTAATTTCTCAAGTACCTTGATGCTCTTTTGTATGTTCATGAGGAATGTCAATATTGACTGGCTCTTTCTGCCAGAGAAAGCTGCCACTCATGGAGCCCTGTGCTGGTGCTAAATATGACAACAGCCACGTGATGAGGACTGGCCACGAAATCACAGAATATGCTGAGCTGGGAGGGATCTGTCAGGATCATCCAAATCCTGGCCCTGCCACAGGACACCCCAAGGTGTTCTGCTGTCATTTGCTGGGAACCTCACAAAGTTTTTAGGAGGGTTGATTTTTTTTCTTTAAGATCTGTTGAGAAAGCTTTCTTGTAATGAAAAATGCAATACTGTGTTTGTTTATTGATCAGCACTGTGAATGTTCTCTAAGTGCACTATTATAAGAGCAAATCAAGCTATTTGATTAAGAAAGCAAAAAAAAAAGTATTGTCAAATCCCCTTTTGGTGCACGTAGGGTCCACTGGGAACACTAACATTTTGTTTAGGAATGAGAAAGAGAGCTCATAATTCATCATAAAAGGCAGGTATGGTCTGAAGATGCTGACGACATTGCCTGGATCTAAGGAAAAAATACACTTAAGAAGATAACCAGTGTTTCTTCTAGGGGTAAATATTAACTAATTGTATCAAATATGCCCTGTTTTGGTTTTGTTCTGCTTTGAACTCCTAAATTTCTGCACTTGTAGTCATTATTTCAATTTTACTACATTTCCTTTATACAGAGTTCTAACAATTGATTTGTATTGTTAAAGCAATTAGAAGAATCAAGCTGAATATTGTTGGGTCAGTTTGTGATAACTTTGATTGCGTTGCTGGCACTGAAGTTCTGAAGCAGTCTGAGCATGGACTTGAATTTGGCTGCCTTTGCTTTTGCCATGTCTCTGCTGGCTCTCCAATTTCATTTTGCAAAATGCCAAATCAATGGAGATGATACATGAAGAGAAGAATTGTCAAGAAAACCAGCTTTAAGTTTCCTCAGAAAGCCTGGCTTGGACTAGGGCTGTCAAGGTCTCCTATATGAATTTCAGGTAAGTGCTCCTTTTAAGTAGGATGAAAAACAGGGAGTTGTCCAGGCAGTAGAGAACCCCATGTCTAAAAGTACCAAGATTAATTATTCTCTATATTCACACCTTACTGTTCTATATCTTTGTTTCTATAAAAACTGGGTAACTGCCTGTCCTGGTTTAGGGCAAATATTTAGGAGGAAACCTCTGGGGGGTCTCCTCTAGGAAGAGTCGATTCCAATCGCCCCTCCCCCTACTGGTCCGGGAAGAATTTCCTTAGAGAAAAGTGGAAAAAACTATTTATTTAACAAATAGAATATTTACAAGTATAGGGAAAAATTGGATAATATGAAAACAATGAAACCTCTCCTTCCTCTGAAGAGATGGTAGATTCAGAGTCCGTCTGAGTCCGGTTCAGTTCTCCAGTGGGGGGGACGATTGCCGGGCCCGGCTGTAGAAGTCGGAGAGGGGGGGCCCCCCTGGGGATTCCCTGGTGTCCTGGGCCCACGCAATGCCAGCCAGTCCCAGGAGGAGGAAAAAGGAAAAAATACCCAGCAAAAGAAACAAAGTCTCTCCCTGCAAAAAGCCGATAAATTTCCGAGGAAACCCTCTGCTGTGAGCTCTTCCAGCACCCACACCAGAGAATAAAAAAAACCCGCAGTCCCACTGGAATGTAGCCTCTCCACTCTCTCAAGGCCTAAGTGATAAGATGTGACTCCTGCAGACAAACGGCGAGTGGTTTTTTTTTTCCTCCACTTTCACTCTCTCTGTCTCTCTGGGCCTAACTTAAAGCTGTAGAACTTAATGTCCAGCATAAGCAAGAGGACGATTGGGGATACAAACAGGTCATATGGCCAACCCAGGACACTGCCCAATAGGGAGCTAAGTTGTATCTTACATCTTTGTAGAATTAAGATTGATTTTATACTTCTTACACACTCATTACTCTTCACAGTGTAATGCCTCTTCTGTTTCTCTGCCTAAATAGTTGTAAATATCAGCCCTTGTTTCCTCCCTCAGTCCTCACTCCTGACCAGAAATGTTCTACTCTGGTTGGAAAACAGAGCCTTGCTGTGGTCCTGTTATGTCCAATATTAAAGCAGTTTGTTACCTGCACAGTGACACAGGTTTGTGCTCCTTCAGACAAAACCACCTTATCACATTTCTGCACAATTACCTGGATCACAAATGTGTTCTGTTCTGGCTGCAGATGAACTGAGTGATATCTAACTTGAATTAATGAATAAATGTATATTAAATCAGTACTTTGTATCAGATTTTTAGATCTAGCTGTATCTAATCCTGCCTCTTAAGCCTCCATTATGAAATATGGGGGCTTGAATTTCTGCTGTAGCTTGATCTAAACTGTAGCCCAACTTCTGTCTCATCCCTATGAAGATACTTGGGAGAAGGTTCGAATTGAAAACCTCTATTTAATTATCTCCCTTTTCCCTCCTCCCTCCAGGAGGCTCAGATGGTGCAGGAACTGATCCCTACTAGCTGGAAATGTCTTTCCAGGTCAGTGCTGTGCCAGCTGCCCTCCCCGCCGTGCCAGTGTCGCGCTGGCTGCCGGCCCTGCCCAGCTCCCGCTCGCTGGCCCCGAGCTGCCAAGATGAAAAATATTGATTCCAGTCCATCTCACTGAAGTATTATCATGAGGTGTTCACAGACATGCTGGGACTGGTCTTTTACTTACAGGATCATTTATTCAGGGGGATCTGGTGTGTTATGTAGCAAGAAACTGCAAGAGGCAAAATGGATTTACTGTTTCCACTTACAGTCAGTAGCCTGAGACCTTACTGTGGCTTTAGCTATTCTTGATTAATTTCATATGTGGATGCTCCTATTCCAGAATAAAAGTGCCTTGTTAAGAAAGAATTTAATTCCTTTAATTTCATTTGGGAATAAATGTATCCACACACCTGGTATTTAAATCTGAGAGAACTGTTTCTTTATAAATTTACACCCTGTTCTGTTTTGGATCAGATCTTGTGTGTAGCTAAATCCTTGTATTTATTTAACAAGATCTGATTTATTGCTCAAAATTCTTTCTTTTGGGAAGTACCTGGTTGGAAAATAAAAATTCTGCTTGCAAGGATAAGACTGGGTGGAGAGGGGGGCAAATGAAAAATTCTGAAAACAACTGGTTTGGAAGCACTGCATTGGAAAACATTGTTACGTGTCAGGTCTTATTCTCCTGTTTTATTCTGAAACATCTGGCTTTTGACACTTAAAAAAAAATCTATTTTGATGTTTTTCAAATTGAGAAGTACAGCTTTGAAACGTGGCTTGGAATTTTTACGTTTCCTGCCATGAAAATGTCCTTTATGTCGCCATCATCCTATTTTCTGATGCAAACACAGCTGGCAGGAATGTTTTGGATTGACTTTGCTCTGCCTGGGTGTCAAGGTAAGAAGCTGCCCTCAGAAGTCTCTGTCTATCACAGCCCTCCTTGCTGGATGTGGTTTGAGTTCCATGGGCACAACCCAAGGACTCTGCTGCTGCAGTTTGCCCCGTGTCCCGTGCCAGGCTGGCAAGGGAGGAACTGGTGAGGAGATGTTTTCCTCTCTGACAGTGTCCTCAGGCCTGCTGAGTGGTGGTGGGGACAAGTTCCCCTTGTTGTCTGTGTCCCAGTGTGAGATTCTGCTCTGGTGCAGGGCTTTTCTTTAGCGCTTTCTGAGTTTCAGCTGCTGGGATCTGGCTCAGCTGCCAGAGGGGTGCTGCTGTCAGGGGAAGGATGTGCCTGTCCACAGTGCAGCATGTGCACTCAATGCGTAAGCACAGGGGAGAGCTTTCCTAAAGATGTATTACTAAGCTCTTTAAGATTTAATGCTTTCTCGGAGTTCAAACTGGTGTAGGGGAAGGCTTAAGCAGCTTAATGGGTTAAAATGATCCCTGACTGTGTCCTTCAGACAGTTTAAAGACCCTGCAGCAACCCAAGCGGGCCACCCGTTCCTCTCCCAGACAAACAGGTTCCCCCCTTGACCTTTATTCTGCCACCCTTCAGTTTTGCCTGGCCTGGCTCCATGTGTGGAGTGATTGTTCTGAAGTTTGTCATTGTTTAAAATGCCACTTGCCAGAGTTTAATGTGCACAGCTGCAACCTGAGCCATCGCCGTGTGTTAATAAGGCTAAAACCATTGGACTGACACCAAAAGATCTGCTTGCACTTGGCATGTCATAAATTAATATCATTCTTACCTGCCAGGGATGATTCACTGCTGGCTCAAAGCGTATTTAAACTCTGGAGGATGCCAACAAACTGGGCGGTGGTTTGACCTGCCACGTGGCCCGGGACTGCTGCTTTCCCTGCCTCCGCCTCGCCGCTCTTGCAGTGTGTCGGGAAACAGAAGCTCTTTATGGCCTTATGAGAGCTTGTGTTTGTGTGCTGCCCTGGCCCTCCTGCCCCCATCTGCCAAAGGGCTGGCCTGTTTGTGGGAACATCTCACTGCCTTTCAAATTCCTGGCTGAGCTGTTGCTGCCGGCCTTGGGAGCGGTCCTGGGGGTTAATGCTTGACTGGACTGTGGCCTGTTGTTGCAGCAGCTCCAGAAGGCTCTCATCCCACTGACCCTGCCTATCCTAGGCAGGCAGGTCGTGCCAGCATCCCAGAAACTGCAGATAAATTCCATGTTAGAGGAGCGCTCTTGACCAGCTAACAGCTCAGAGCAGGTGGGTTAAGCTGGTGCCCAGGGCAGGGAGCCTTGGAGGCGGGAGGGGATGACCCACATGGGAACGGGGCAGATCGGATTGCAGGGTTATATGCCAGAGGTTGAACGTGCTCCCCTGAGCCCAGGCTCTGGGACTCCAATGTCACAGCAAGTGCCCAGCAGGGAGGTGCTGCTCTGTCCCCAGGGATGTGCTGAGGGCCAGCAGTGCTGCTCTGTTTGTCCAAGTGCTTCCCAGCTGCCTCCAGGGACCTGCAGCACTTCAGGCTGCAGTGCTGCCCTGGGCTGTTGCAGGGCAAGGAGAAAGAGGAGATGGGAGACAGTTAAAGACATTTTGCCCTTTCTCATTAAAGTACATGGATGGGGAGAAGGTGGGTGTCTCTGGTGGGCTGGGGAGCTGTTCTTGTATCTTATTTAATGACTTGAGATTTGTCTTCTCATGCTTTTCCCTCAGGGCTGATGTGTTCCTTATAAAATACTGTGACGGCTTAACGTGCTCCTTCAGCTAAAGCTGCTCCTTTGTTTTCCATGGTGTCCCCATTACCTATTTACCTTGGCTCATCCAAATCATTTGTTAAATACCAGGTTTCCATAAGCAGTCCTATGTGGACTTGGGACCTCTGAAGCCTCGCTGTGGACATTAGGAGGGATAGAAACAGCCTCCATATCTGCCTGAAATGTGTTTCAGTCTGGAAGTCCTAAGTGTTGCAGGGAACAGGGTGTAACCATGATCTGGTTAGGGGTAATTATGGTCGACAGTGCCAGGAGCAGCCTGCAGCCCTCCTCATGTTCCCCACCACAACTGCACACAGCCTGGCAGCCCGACTCTGATGGAACTATTGCATTATCCTCACCACTGAATCCACTGGTTTTTGTTTTCCTTTCCACCAGGGAAAAAAATAAATTACAAATGGTCTACTATGCATAGGTAAATAATGAGGAATCCTGGAAAGGGGTCATCCTATCCAGCAGGACAGACAGGAGACCCAGGTTACCTAATGACATGGTTGTGGTCACCTCCTGAAGCATGCTCAGAGCCAGAGCAGAGGTTAGACAGTGTCTAGGACAAGGATTGCAGCTCTCCTCTGCTCAGCTTGCAGACACGTGGTGACTGAGCTGCATAAAGGCTCATGCTGTCTATATTTTATTTTGTGGCTAGTGCTGGCTGTTGGTTCTCTTTATGCAAGGCTGACAGGGAGCGTAGAGCTGGTTGCTGGGCAGTGGGGATTGCAGTTGGTAATAAAGGTCTGTTTTCTCACTTCCTCTATTTTTGTCTCTGGGCAGGATGAGGCACATCAGGGAAAAATCTGACTTGAAACAGAAGCTCAATTTTAAGTTGGAGTTAGACAGTCCTGCTGAGAGAGGTTTGCTCACACCACAGCTGTCCATCACCTCGGGGCACAGCGCTGAAGGCTGCTGCACACAGCAGCCCTGGGGGTGCCACGTCCCTCCTGGACAGATCTGGAGGGGACGCTCTTACTCCAAACCCCTCATTAGTTTGCCAAATGACATTTTGGTGCCTGGGGCAGGATGTCTGCTTGGTTGTCCCCCAGGTCTTGTGAACATACTGAAAAAGTGACATATATCCCCCTGTAAGGAGGGAATGGTCTTCACCAGGCATGGACTCCTGGGTCTTACACCTTTTCTTCCTCTTTCTGGCTCCTATGGAGATTGTGTGTATCCTGTGAGCACAGAGATGTCTCTATGTGTGAGACCCTGCTGGTGGTCTGTTATTTGCAGGAGGAATTTTTGCTTGCAAGGAGAATTTTGCAATCACCAAGTGCAAACTTTTCTCTGGAAGAATTCTGGTTTCAGTACAAGTCTCTGAATCTTTCCAGGTGAGTCTGTTTTCAACAAGGTCACCGGATATCCTCACATCTGCTCAGATGAGGAGATGAATGAATCCAGCTGAGCTGCATTTTGTGTGTGCCCTCTCTAAAATGAACTGCAGAGCTGATAAATTCTTCACTCCTTGCCCCTGCCAGCTCTGCGAATTGTAGCTTCTTCTAAAGCTGAAGTGAAAAGTGCCGGCATGCCAGGGCACCACTGCAAGTGTCACTTGAGGGACAGGCTGCAACAAGCCTGGACATGTACCAGAGCCTCTGTCCAGCCTGGAGGGGGGGGGTGCCATTCTCTCTACACCAGGGACAGTGCTGGGATGTGTTTTTTTTCTGGTAACTTCAGTTGTAAGCAATGGAGAATCAGTGCTCAGCAGTGCTGCAGGCAGGAGGAGAGGACTTGTGTCCCTTGAGATTGCTGGTCAATAGATGTTGCAGCAAGAGCCTGTAGCTGATATTAGTGGATTTTGAGTTTTGCTGTATAAAGAAGATCAGAATCTGGCCTGGGGTGAGGGTGTTTGTGCTTTGGCAGTGGGTGTGAAAGGAGAAACTCCAGAGGGTTGGGTGGCAACACGCTGGTTCTGTTCTCTTCTGTAGATGGCCTTCCGGAGACACGCTGGGTGAGTGGAAAATGTAATGAAATTCCCAGAGCCTCCTGGTGCACTACCAAGGTATTCCTGCCAGCTTTCCAGCCCGAGATGTTGGTGCAGCTGTAGGGGCCTGGACCACAGATAGAGGTGATTGCAGATTAACCCCCACTAGAGCAGGATTACTGAGGGAGAGGTTTTCTCCACCTGAGCCAGGCTTACCTTTGGGGTGAAATGAGCTGAACCAAGAGCTCACAGTAGATCCTGCTCTTTTCAAACTGCCTTTATTTTTTAAAAGCTCACTTGTTTATTCTGCTTCACGAACTGAGCAGTACAAGCAACAGTAAAAATGTGGTGCATCCCAAATTCTTGCTGTGAGGATGGGTTTCATGACCACTGCAGTCTGCACAAGGTCTTTAGATCCAAACCATCTGTGGGGCTCAGAGTATGCAAACTATTCATGTTGTCTTAAAGATTTACCAGGGAGCAGGGCCTCAGTGTGCCAGAATCTGTAGGAAAACAGAGACCTGCACCACTGATGGTCCTGGGGGGTCTTGTTTGAAGCTTCTATTGAATAGATTGATCATGGTCCTGCAGCATTTAGTGGTGGAAAAAGAAGCAGGGAGGGGGTTTAACAAGTGTCTCATATGGTTTGTGTTGTCTCTGCTATGCTGAACCTTTCTTTCTGCTCACACAGCAGGGTTTTGCTTTGCCTCTGTTTCCTTTGTGCAGATGGCAGCAATAGGTTTCGTTTCCCCCCAGCTGTCAAATTAACAGCCTTGGCGAGCTTTCCTTTGCTGGCTAGTTTTGGATGGTGCTGGAGAATTGCTCCAGTCAGTATATTTCCAAGTCTGGCTTTTTAAGCCAAGCTCTATAAAAATAAACTTTTTGTTGTTGTTGTTGTTTATTTATTTGAGAGAAGGGACCTTGGGAAAGCAGATATGAAATTTGCTCTGACTGTATTTTGTCTGCTGAAGGAGTTGGCTTTGAGTTGCATTAGAACAGCAGATTTGCTTCTTGCACAAATCTCCCACAAGCAATGGGCTGAAGTGGGAAAAGCTGGTGGGCAGAGGTACTGGAAACAATCTTCTGAGTTACAGCATCCGCAGGAGGCACTAATGAAAACTCTGGCCTCATATCTCCAAACTCCACAGCAAAGCTGTTCGACCCACCCAGTTGCACTGATCAGCTTCAGAATACCATGATATCCTGAGCTGGTGAATTTGCAGTGTGATTTTCCTCTTCTTTCCTCTAGCCACAGTAACCCAAATCAATCTCAAGGAGCAGTAGCAGAATGGCAGCCCCTCACCATGCACTAGTACCAGCATTGAGCTTACAGGGAAATGAGTGATCTGAATTGCTCCATCAATGCTAATGCTGATGCAAGTGGATCTGAACCAGAAACAGGTAAAGGATTGACTTTTTTATTTTACAAATGTAACAACCCAACCCAGAAGAAGACAGGAGCAGAAGGTTTCCTAAACCTTTGCAGAAAGCTTGTGGGAGGGACATAAACTCAAACTGAGCCAAGTGCTCCTGAGCCCTTGTGCCTTTACTACTTATAAATAAATCGTGTGTATATTTATAGAAGATATAGTTTATGTGCTAAGGGAACTTAGCACAAATCTGAAGTTCTTTCATTGCCTGCCTGTGTGCCTTTCTAACTCAAAAAGCTCTGCTCTTGGCATCTCTCTGTAGTACAGCATGTGTGGGCACATCTAGGTTGGAAGCTTTGTGCATGCTTGGTGCATCTTCACCTTCTGGGTTTTACTTTGTGGCAGAGACCTGTGCTGTGCCAGAGACTGCAGGACCCAGGTTTTGGCTACCTCCTCTATCTTGAGGATGTAGTTTGAAATATTCACTCATCAGGTGTTTAATTTAAACTTGGTCCTACTTGAAAAAGACCCTGTGTAGCCAACATACTGCCATGCCAGGAACAACAAAAGCTCCAGAGCCCCTGCTCAGCCTCTCATTTGTTGCTCACATGTGTTCCAGGACTGCTCTCCTCAAACCTCCTCACTGGTTGTTTTCCTCTGTTGCTAGAGCCGTATGTCTCTGAAGGAAGGACCAGCTCTGCCCTTTGAACAATCCTCCTCCATCTGCTGCTCCTGCTCCTGGAGCTGTGTGTGAGTGGCAGCGCGGTGACGCCAGGCCTGCAGACACTGCCTCTGTCACTCCTGTGTTTCCAGGGAGCCAGGCTGGGTGAGGTATGACCAACTTCCATTTTAGTGCTGGCCTTCAGTGATTTAAGTTTGTCAGGAATAAAACCACTGCCACCAGCAATGAGGATAAAAATTTACTGGGCATTCAGACTTGCTGTTCCTGGGGAAACAGCAGATTGCTGCTGCTGTTGGGAGTTAGTTCCTAAATGTGGTCTTTACAAGCCTGCCCTCACCATAAGCAATAAGACCATGAACAAAATCTAGTCAGGTCTGCTCCATAGTTTCAGTTCTCTGTAGGCTAAACCCATGCTCTAGGTTTAATTCCTATCTCCTGCTCAGTTGGACTTTTATTTCAGTGGAAACTGTAGTCTGCACAGCAGGCCTCAGATTTCAGAGGGCTATGCAAAAAGGACTCAGAGGTGCATCAGAAGTTTTCTGTCCTTATCAATGTGCAATATTAGGGGTAAAAGCAGGCACTTCTCAGAGCACTGGAGAGGCCAGAAGGTCTCCTTTGCTCTGTGTGGGGTTTTATGGACATAGATGTGGACTGCACTGCCTGGAACACAAGTTGTTTGTTTTAATTTACAAATTAAAAATAAAACTATGTTTATTTGCATCACTTGAGGGGTCTTTTGCTCACAGCTGCTTGAAAAGTGAGCTCAGGCTGCCAAGTAAAATAAAGTTAATGTTACAACATGCACTGGGAAGGGCAGAACTGGAAATTACCCTGCCAGCAGCAGGACACTGTACGTACAATATTTAGAAATCCATGCGAAGTGCAGAATTTGGCTGTGGCTTGGGACAGATGTGGGACTGAGGTGCTGGAAAGTGTTGCAAAAAGTCAGGCACCTCCAGTGAGAAAGCCCATGGCTGGTAAGGTGAGGGAGCCGTGTCCTCAGGGAGGCCCTGAGGAACAGCTCTCTCTTGCCACACACCAGCTGCCAACCCATGTCTGGCATTCCCATTATGGAAAACTGGTCGGGAGGTGGCTCAAATCCCTGGTTTCCTTTTAGTCCTCTCTTGTCAAGCTTTGTGCTCTGGTGAACACTGGAAAACATGCTCGTTATGTTGGGCAGTGGTTTGCTCCTAAAAATTGATGAGGAGAAAGCTCATCTCCCCAGGGTGGACATGTCTGGTGCCCGTGAGGTCTGTGTGGGCTGGAGCTGGGCACTGCTCTCTGCCTGCAGACACCCCCAGGGCTGCAGGCAGGACACTTGTCAGGCAGGGATCTGGGGTTTTCATCTCTCTTCGAGGCCAGTGAAGTGGTTTGTGGGGCAGTGATGGCTGGTGTGGTCTCAGCTGTGTTTCATCTGACTCATCTGGTGCAGTGGAATAAATGAGAGAGTCTAAATGTTGCTTTGCTGTGGCTGAATCTGAAAGTTCAGCTATCAGTACACGCAGTGTGGGGCTTGGTACTGTATTTATTTACAGACTTCCCCTGCTTTTAGGGGATAAATGCAAGAAAAAAGAGAGGAGTCAAGGCAGAGGAGGCTGAGGGAAGCTGCTCTGTTTGACAGCTGCATGCAGAAGTCCAAGTCAGATCTTTTGACACCCAGCAGAAAGACTCTTTCTCTTGTTAGTGACAAGAAAACCTGTAGGAGTCTGGCTGGGGTAGCCCAGATCAGATGGAGGCAGTGTCCTCCCGAGCTCTGGGGGGCTCAGGCTGGTTGTGCTGCCTGCAGGGTGAGAAAGGCTTCCTGCAGAGCAGGTGCTGCCATTACCTGGCTCCTGTAGCAGGAGGCATGTGCCTGTTTTGTGTTGTGCTGCTTTTGTTGCCGGCCCTCCTCAGCTCTGGATTGCTTTGTGACCATAATTTAACAAGGCAGTTTACAATGGCTCTGACACCATTTGGGTAGATGAAGTTGGCTCAGAAAGCATCCACCCACTTGCTAAACAATGCCTCAGGCTCCGAACGCATTAAACTTGCTCTGCTCTGCTGCCTACATGCAGCTTTCCAGGTGGAGTTTGTTTTTGATGTTATCCATCCCCCTTGATGGCTCGTGAGCTGGCCAACTCTCACTCCGCCTCCCATCTCTCCTGTCCATAATTTGTTGTCTAATTTTTGGGAGCCTGCTCATTGCAAAGTCTTGCACAATCAGGGAATGGTCTTGGCTTCAGGAAAGGTCTCTGCCCATTCAGCTGGGCTGTGGGTGCAAGACCAGGATTAAGATTTTAATAAAAATCCAAATGATACTGAATGTATATTTGTTGGAAAACTCTGCCTCCAGTTTTACAGGGTGTTAAGATGCCCTGGGTTAATGCAAATTCTATCCCTGTGTTCTTTTAAGAATTGGTGATTTGTTGCTGGATTTGACTTCCTGGAATTGCAGAGAAATTAAATTGTCAAGAAACCTTGATTTAAGTTCAGTTTGATGTGACGGAGACTCCAATTCTAAGTCGAGCTTTAAAAAAACCAGCAATCATCCCACCAACAACTACTTTCTTTTTGTAACCAAAGCATATAATCTTCCTTGGAACTTTTCTTAAGCACCAGAAGGGCAAAGAGGTGGATGTTGTGAGCTAGAACACTTTTGGTGGCAAGGATCCTGCTTTTTTGGACTTTGCTAATGCAGATCAACATGTGTATATGTTGAAACTCTCAGTGAGTAAAGAACAAACAGCTGTCTGCCATCCTGAAAGAGTTGGCTGGGAAATGGCCCAAACAGAGAGAAGTCTTTTAAAAAAAAAAAAAAAAAAAGAGGAAAAAAAGGGAGAGAGGAAAGTGTCTGTCTTCAAGTATGTTTGAAATAATGAAAAGAACTGATGTGCAAAGCGATTAAGAGATCTTTGAGGATCAAAAGCCTTGATTCAGTTTTGCCAATGGAACAAAACTTTTCATCTGTTCTTATATGGACCTTAAAGTAGGGCAGAAGGGTGTAGTTTTTAAATTATTTCATTTCAAGATTTACTTTGGGCAGGGAGAAAGGGTTCTTTCTGTTTGTTCTTGCTCTTGTTATTCAGTGTCCTTAACACAAAAGGCCAGCCTGGCTCTGAAATGAAGAGCAGGCTCGTTCTATGAACTGGTGGTTCATTAGTCTCCTTTTGATATGTCAGAACAGTAAGGGACCCTTTTATTTTTTTCCTCCCTTTCTAGTAAAGTCTGTGTTCTTAAATCAAGACATCTTCCCTCATCATGCTGCAGTGGCTGAATCTTTTTCAGAGATTTCCTAAGTGGGCTGTACCAATAACGTTCATCTTGTGCACACAGAGCTGAGAGTCAAGAGTTTGATGTGTGAGGAAGCCAAACCCAAAGATTTTCAATGCTCTGTGCAGTAAATCCTACTCCCAGCTTTTTGTTCAATTGGAGCTGGATGCCCCCCACCAGGTTATCTCTGAGCCTGTTTTCCCTGGTAGCCTCTTGCCAGCAGGACCACAGAGCAAGCCTTGGGAAGGTGGATCAGGGAGGCTCAGAAGTGCAAATTGCTGCTTTCCAGCACCACCAGCTCGGCAGCAAAGTGCCCTTTCTTGGAGAAAGGGTGGTGGAAGTAGCAGCATAAGAAGATGAAGGGATCTGGGGCTGTGAGAGCAAAGACAAAAGACTGGGAAGGAGAGGACAAAACTCAGGAATGGCCTTGTGTTTGGGTTTCTGCAGGGGACAGTGGAAGAGCTCCCTCTTCCTGTCCCAGCCTGCTCTAACCATTGTGGGAAAAGCCCACAATGCAGGCTGGAGTGTCTCTGTGGTCCTGGCATCAACGGGGTAGGGCTTCTCTTTCAGCATGGATTTGCTTTGTAGGATCGCCAGAGCAGCTCTGTGGCACCACACAGCACCACCAGTAGGGTGGGTTTCAGAGCTGAGGTGCAGGTTGGGTGGGTTCAAAGACAGGAGGCACCTCAGTGGTGGAAGTGTGTGTTGGCCCTGTCTCGTTGCAGAAGAGCTGGTGAGAGCACAGAGGTTCTGTGTTCCTGTTGCCACTGCAGATATTCAGGAGCAGCATCTGGTGCCACAGGTGCTTCCTGTGACCTGGAGCTGATGTACTTCTTGTGTGTGGTTTCCAGCCCTGTGCTGACTGGGGTCAGGAGATAGTTGGGCTTTAACCTCTTCAGTGGGACAGCTGTGACAAAAGCCTATTCTCTGCTCCAAAACCTAATTAATACAAGTGATATTTTGTCACCACATGTGCAGCAGAGATGGCAACTCCCATTTCTGCTGTTGTGGGAACCACATCCGTGTGCTACACAGAGCCTGTCATGCTCTGCTGACAGACCAGTAGCACTACTGAGAACCTGAAAACAACAGCAGCAGAAGCTGAAAACTGCATATGGCAGAGTTGTGGGTTTCAGGCTGGAAAAGTTCTGCTGGTAAAAATTTCTGGCAAGGTGTGGACTGCAGCATGAATTACTCTGCTTTCTTCTTTGAGCTGCTCTTAGATTAGCTCTTTCTGCTTGATCCAGCACTCCTGTGTCCATATCCATGGCAGGAATGAAATGTCACCATTGATACAAGCCTGGTGTGTAAAAGTCTGTAATTACAAGCCATTTTGTGAGCAATATGATGGGAGAAAAAAATGACCTCCTATGGGCTGGTGATCTCCACCCTCTTGGCCTTGAAAGCAGGCATAGATTAATTTACTGCATACATTAATCTTATGCATACATTAATTCACTGCATAATTTTTATGCTGCTCTAACATCATCATGAGCATGTGTCATTTCGGCATATTATTAATTCTAATACAGCTGTGAGCAGCAAAATAGAGTGAAGAGAGTCTTCGTGCCTGCCTTGGGGGTTGAGGGTGGAGATGGGATTGTCCATGTATTCTGTTTTGACAGTAGCTTCTCTCTTGGTGTTCACATAAATAGTTATTTTTAGGAAGATCATATATTCCCCAGTAATTGTTTTAAATGCATCAAAGAGCTCACTGATATAAAGCCTGTGATTTATGGGTTCCCGCTACTTTTTAATAGCTGAACTTAAATCCTGGATTCACTGAAGCCATTTGGAAAATTTGGATTATTCCAAGCTGGAGCAAAGGGAGGGAGACTGGTATTTTGCCAAGATCAGCAGTGATTCATTCCTACATTCATGCTCAGCATCCAGTGAAGGGCAGGAGCTGGGAATGCTGTAAGGAGAGCTAGCAGGAGATTATCATGTTGAAGGTGAATCTGCCCGCCTCACTCCGTCTGCTGCTAGATAAGGTCTTTTCAATGAGAAGGACCAAATTCTGTCACGTTTTTCTTTCATCCCCTCTAAAAGCTGATTTATTCATACAAGCTCCAAGCCAACTAACTTGCCTCCTGACTCCGAGGCATCAAGAGAACTGAATTTTGGCAGTTCCAAGAATGTCCCCATAGGGGTGAAGGACTGGAGAGCACCTCATGATAAATATACTTTGGAAATCCCTTACAAATAGATGTTTTAGTGACTGCTTGGAATGAAGCAATGTCTGTATCAGGTTAGGCCAGCAGGCTCTGGCAGCATGAGTAGGGGCCTTCAGGGGCCTGTAAGGAGACAGGGTGGACCCAGGACTCGTTGCTGGCATATTCTGTCACGCTCCAGTGGCATTTGGCCCCTGAACCAAGTGAGAGATGATCACAGAATAAATCAGATTGGTGGTGGTATCATTTCAATTAGGTGATAAATGTTGAAGTAATAGAAAAAGTGGAAACTTGCTGTGGTCTAAGGGTTTTGTTTAGCCAGAGGACATTTATGCCTTTGGTGCCTGCACCAGGGTTCAGGCTCCATCTCTAGGACGTTCGGCCAGACAAATGGTCACTAATCCCAGGGTGCGAGCAATGAAAGGGGATGTCTGTCCATCCTTGTCCGTGCAGCTCAAAGGGGCTGAGCTCTGGCTGCACCTCCAGTAGCCATGGCTGTGGTGATGGGGACAGCAAAGCTTTTACAGCTGAAATACTTCATAGTTGTGAGCCTCTAGGGAACTGCCTTCCCTCAGAAGGTTCTGTCCTCCTTGTCCTCGGGCCAGCTGATGTTGGAGTAAAATTTCTCATGTTTTTGCTCTCCCAGCCCTGGGAGAGAAGCTCAGGGAGTTGGTAAAGTAAATGGACCAAATGTGTAAGCATAGTTCAGTCCCCACAGAGAGGAAAGGACTTTGTCTTTCCTCTCTTGGAGAGCAGGGGCACAGCCAAAACTGTGTTTTCTTCTTTTCCTGACATATCATTCCCGTTGCGTATTTTTGAAATATATTAATTCTGAGAGCACTGCTGTTGTGATCAGGAGGCAAAAATAGCCAAATTTATATTTGTGGATAAAAGGCAGTAATAAACCCCCGAATTTCCAAATACATAGAGGAGCATTGACATCTAAATACCAGATATTCTAAGCCCTTACCTTGCTAATTCATGTGGCATTTGGAGGGGCTGTGGATTTTTATTTCATCCTGGTATTTGTGGTATTTCCTGCCATTAGTATAGGAAAACCCTTGTGTGGTAAATGCTGGCTTTTTCTTCCATTGGTGGCAGCCACCGAGACGAACTTGAGTTCATGAAAGGCAAACCATCCTTTTCAATACTGAAGGATCTCTGAGGCACCTGGGAAGGAAAAATCTCATCGGGGTTGAATGAGGCTGTTGGCACTGTGACCACTGCCAGCTGAACCGCTCCGAGCAGAGTCACATCTTGTGTCCAGATCCAGGAGTCTGGGGCTCAAAATCCATTGGGTGGCTTCAAAAGCTGTAGCACTTGGAAATAGCACTGATAGTAATTTTATCACAACCTCTTAAAAGTGATCTGCGGGTAAAGGTTTCGGGTACAAGTGTTGGCCTCAAGTCAGTGACCCAGCTTTCAGAAATTGCTGTTTTTATTGAAGATTAAACTGTAGATTGGGTCGTTCAGATTCATAATGGAAAAATATTAGCCAATGTACTTTCCTCCCCTCCACCCTCCATCATCAGGGCATATATCAAGTTGCACTATCTGGCAGAGAGTTCCAAATGTTATTTGAGAAGAGGGAGGAATGCAAGTGATGTCAGCAGAAAACAGCTGAGTAGCGGTTAAATTTCTTTGGCCTGAACCTGCTCCACGGGGAAAAAGAAACGCAACAACTGGACTTGTTTCATTTCACCCCAGCACAATCCATCGTTTGGAAACAAATGATGTTTGTGAGCAGATTCTCCTGAGGAGCTGGGCTTTTGGTATGCTGCTGGGCGGGCAAATGCTGCCGCGGACGTGGCAGGGCCAGCTCTGGCTGGGATCCCTCAGTGAAAGAACCAAGGCACCGGCTGTTGCTGCTCCCTCACTCATCTGGAGCTGCCACTTTAGAGGGGCAGCCTTAGGTTGCATCTCCGTGGCCTCCTGAACTTTTTATCTACGTTGGCTTTAAAAATAAAAGCCTTAAGAGCTGGCTCAAGTGAACTTGCGCGGAGCTGCCAAAGAGCAGTGGAGGTGCGTGCAAGGATACTGTTAGCTGAGAAGCTGGGCTGAGTTAAATGGTACCCTTAATCCCCTTGATACGGGCAGAGTCAAGTTAAAAGGTCTTCCCCACTTGGAGGGAAGGCTTTGCACGTGTAGATGATGGTTCACTTAAGGGCAGAGCTGTCTCTGCAGCGGGAGCCCCTTCTCAGCTGGCATTTGCTTTGTGGCTGAGGGAAGAAGTTACTTCTGTAGGGGCTCCGTCACAAGTGTGGAATTTCTGGTCCATGGGGGCTTTTAAAATAAACAATGGAGATAGCAAACAGATAGAAACAGAATGGTTGAACAGGAGAAGAACACAAAAGTAAATACAGCCCTTCTTTTAATTCTGCCAGTCAGTCTGCAGTGGCTTCTTTGCCTTGCACTCCCCATTTTAGCAGGATTTTGCCGGGTTATTCACATAGCAGAGATACACATTTTGCTTCCCGTCCTTACAGCTGTTGCAGCAATGGGAGGCTGCAGTCTCCTGCCATGGTCCTGCTTGGGTTCTTTCTTGTCTGACTGGGGTTTGGGGCCCCTTCCCTTGCTGTGTTCTTTTGTTTGTCCCATTTCCTGCCTCTGGATTGCTCTGATGGAACAGCTTGGTCTTCTCCACGATGAAAACCCAAGCGAGAACGGGAACAGGAGATGAATTTTTTTTGATCCCTCCACAGCTTTGTTACAGCTTCCAGAGGGAAGCTTTGAGCAAGAGCAACACAGCAGTCCTACTTAGAATCTTGTGTCAGATTCTTTCCTAGCCCCTGACCCTAGGGTTGTTTTTAGCCTAAACCAGTGTCTGTGCTTCACAAATGTGTCATATTGAAATATTTTCCAGGTGTAGTGCCCAAATTGCATCGGGTACTTGGGCCTAATTCCCACTGCCTTCAGTACAAGTTCTGCCACTCTCATTGCAGGAAGTGTGGACAAGTGTCAAGGTCAGTTTTGGAAGCTTTTGTAATGGAATGCAAGAGGAGCAAAACAGACCTAAGGAAGACAGAACTTCTGCAATCCTACTTCTGTTGCAGTTAAAGGAAGCTCCCCTATTAATTTCAGTAAAAGGAGAAATAAAGTATATATTGCCCATGAGTTTATTTTTCTTAGCAGTATAGAATAATTTCTTAAACTGAGGATATGTTCCTGATAGCTGAGATCCTCATTCTAAAAATAGTGTGGCTAAGTATTTTTGTATGTGGATTAAAATTCTTTTAAAAAATAAATTGTATGAATAGTTTTTCATTAGGGACTGCAGGAATGACAGTGATGTATTGAAACAGTATATTCAAGATCTTAAACCAAATCTTGTTCTGAATCTTTTGTCTTTGAATGTGTTTCCTCTCTTTCTCACCCCAGTTGTTGAGCCTGGTTATATTGCCTAGAACGGCCTGTTAAAACAGATATATTTTTATTTGCATGCAAATTGGTAGGAGGCAGCTTGGCTGTAAATACTGTGCTAATCATTCCAGGTTCATCAGGACCCTAATTGGCTTTGGGATTGCCACTAACTCTCAGTACCCTGATTCAGAGCAATAGGAATTATTGAATCTACATAATAAAATGAGCGTGATGGAAGGTGAGCTCACACCTACTTGAGATGTGTGTTATCATTCCCATCAAGGTCAAAGACATTTTTTTTCCCTTCCAGATATACATATTCATAGAGCCTGTGCACAGCTAATGAGTGGAAGATTAAATGGTTGTGGATTAAGAACAAACTGTTCTCCTAATTTGATTGAAAGTTACTTGGTTCATCTGATTAGAATTTTGAATTCAAACCAGCTAACACAGACTCCTCAGCTACCTGCAAAGCCTGAGCCTGGCAGCCAGGAACGGGTTAAGGTTTCATTCAGTGCCCCCAAATCTGGGGGCCGATGGATCTGAAGAACCCCTGGAATCCACCCTGAACTTCCACAGAGAGAGACTGACCCAGGCCATGGGGCTGTGCTGCCAGAGTCAGCTACCACCCAAGACCTCCAGCCAGGACTGATTTCATGTCAGACTTTTTTATATTAAAGCAGAGATATTACTCCTAGTCCCTGGTAAAGGACATATTACCTAAGATACTGAGATGAGCCTTTGCTCTTGAACTGCCATGCATTAAAATATCTGTCTTTTCCACACATACTGAGTTACATAATTAGCAGCCATGACTCAAAGGAGTCTTGCCCTAAGCCCCGAATGTCACTGCTTTTCCCTGAGGCTGGGAGCAGTTGTGCTGGTCGCAGGGCTTGGAAAGGGCTGCAGCATCACCGGGCTTGGAAAACCTTGGGAGACAAATGGCCAGGTCTCACAATAGGTCTGAGTCAGTCCCTTTGCACTTAGGTGATTTGACTTCCTGTTGCTCTGCCATCCGGGCTGCTTGTTTTGGGGAACAAATCCTTATTAATGCTTTATCTGTAACATCCTCACTTCCACCAAAGGCTCCCTGTGTGCATTATTTTCCTGCCTTGTGCTGTGCAGCACTTCCTCTGCTCCCCAGCCGCAGCTGCTCCTGCTCCAGCTGCCTGCGCCAGGACTTTTGGCACAGCTCCTTAATGAATGCTGCTCCAAGATGCTTGGCTTAACTTCATGGCACCCAGGAACATTTGTCCTTTCCCTCTAATCTCCTGAATTGCAGGAGTGTTCAGTACTTGGGCTTTAGATCCTGCCTGGCTTTATTCAGGTGTAGAAAAGGGGAGAGGAGAAGGTACTGGAGGGTCTGTTTAAATATAAAGAAAAAAAGATGATGGTTCCGGGCTGTGCTGTCCTAGTTCTTTTTTTTTTTTTTTCCTTTTTTTTTCCTTTTTTTTTTTTGTGTGTGTGCATGCATTTATTTTACCTTTTCTGTTTGAAGGGGAAGAAGGGACCACAGGGTTTGACCTGTGTTTTTAACAAAAAGAGAGCACTAAATGAGAGGATTTCAAGAAGTTTTCACAGGTGTATTAAAACAGCATAAGATTCCTTTTTCCTTAATGAAAATAGGAGCAATGTGTATCCACAACAGATATGAAACAAAGAGAACTAAGAAATGTGTTGGCATTCAAAAGGACAGGAAAGTAACACTGTTCCTGTCACTGTTAGAAGGTTAAAATCATGCCTGGCAGCCTATAAACTATTTAAATGATCCTACAGAAATTCCACTGACTGAATCATTTTGGGGATTTATAGCTAAATCCTTCACCCCAATTGAAGACCCAGTGTACTCACAGCCCTGCCGGAAAATACACCTTAATGAGGGGAAATTGTAAAACAGGACTGGGGAAAAAAAACCAAAAAAAAAAAAACAAAAAAACCCTCTTCAGCAGAGGTCCTTGCTGCAGTCCTCACTTCGCATGGCCATTGAGATGATGGCAGCTGTGCTGCTGTGATCATATGTGACCTAGATTTTCCTCACAGTAGTCCTGTGCTCTCCCTGATCTTGTGTAGGCCTGAATGAATTGAATAGGAACATTTCTGGATGCTTTCAGAGAGCAATGATATCTTTTTCTCTCTCTCTCTCTTGTTCTTCAAACCACAGCATCTGTTCCCCTTGTGGTTTTCTCCCTTTGCTCTCACTCGGTGCTCGTGAAAGAGGACAAGGCTGGTGAAGCTTTAATTTGGCTAATGGTGGATGGGGAAATAAGGGCAGGTGTGATCCCTCCTAGGTGTCCTGGCACACAGCAGAGGGTAAAACTCGAGTCCATGGGTTCAGCCCTGAGTGTGCACACAGGAGGGGAGGAGGGCTCTGGGGAAGGTTGAGGGGTGAGACTTGCAGGATCAGGGAGCCTGAGATTCTGCACATGGCACCAGGAATGCTTTAAGGTACTATTCAGACAAAACTCTTCTGCCTGGGCTCAGAAATTACCCTCTGCAAGCTCCTAATCCTCTGTGGGAGAAAAGTTGGGAGAGGCTCAGCTCTTCAGTGCATGTTCAAGCTCCTGTTACTGCAGTTTGGCTGAATTAGGTGTGGGCAGAAATAAGCTCATTGCATTGCAGTGCCCAGCAGAATGGCTGAGACCATCCCCAGCTCTGCTGTGGAGGGCCTGGGGCTACTCTCCTCTGGACATGGCTTTTGGCTTCTCAGTTCCCAGCTCTGACACCAGCACTACCTCTGCAGGTGAATAGTGTAATAAATGAGTAAGCTAAATTTAAAATAAAACAAGTATAAAATTTATTTCGTGTCTGAGAGATCGAACGTGCAATGCCACAATCGTAAAGAAGACAGTGCCAAGCCCGGGGTTGGAACTGGGTGAACACAGGTTTGACCTCTTTCACATCGAACCTCCCTCTGTTCACGCCAGTTACCTCCGACAGTCTGTTCATATACTGTTTTCCCATAAAGTCCGGATCCTGGGTATTGTTTTTGCCAATAAGCATATTCATGAAGCCTGCCATTCATGGAACTGAGTTGGACAAAACGCATCCTGTTCCTGATTGATTGCCCATCACCAGGGGATGTTATCTGATGGGCCATGATGTTCCTTATCTCGGTTCTTGATCCGGTCGTTAGCACCTGAGCTGGGAGGGGATTTTCGGAGATGATCTATTCAACTCTGACGGGAAGTTCTCCTTGGGAATGTAGTCAGCTCAATATTTTCTTGATGGGCCGTCATTCTCTGTAGCTCTGGTTTTGGAATGCAAATTTGTTCCCTGGGTGAGGCTACAGTCTTCCCTGGGCAAGTTCTGCTTGTTTTAAAACTGGTTACAATTTAACTTTAGTACATATTTCGATATTACTTATTTGAGCACGAATTTCCCGCTTTTATTCATAACAATAGAAATCCCTCCATTTGCAGGGTCTTGGTTAAGGTACAAGGAGGAAACAAAACCAGATCTGGTTTGGTTTCCCTTGGGGGGACTGCAGGGTCTTGCCTCAAAAAAGGCTGAAGTCATCTGTAGGGCAGTCTTCAGTCTTCCCTTCCCTTCCCCTCCCTTCCCTTCCCTTCCCCTCCCTTCCCTCCTTCCTCTCCCTCCTTCCTTCCTCTCCCTTCTTCCTATGTTGAAATTCAAGTTTTTGGGTTAAGATGCAAAACTTTTAAAACTTAAATCAAGCAAGTAGCACTTACAGTCAGACTCCAGTGGAAACTTTTAGATACTGTTCTGGTGGGAATAAAAATAAACACTTATTCTATTTTTCAGTTCATATGTAGAATATATTGTAATGATCCCATCATCTGCTGTGCAGAAAGCCATAAGGACAACTTCTCTTTGGTGCTCTCTTCAGTTACAGAACTGTTCTGACAGTGGCGAGTGAGTGTTACAGGTGGTGGGTGGGGGTTCCTTCCGAAATTTTATATAACTCCAATATTATCTGTTCCTGTAACTGACTTGACATATGAATTCAAAACAGTTGGAGCTTCTCTCCCACTCTGGTGTAGCAAACTGGATGTGAAAATGACACTTCCCCCTGGGAGCTGATAGTTTGTTCCATGCATGGTGTTGGGTTCCTTTGTTCACTGAATGTGGCACTTGGCAAGTGGTTTTTGCCACTTCAGGGTTGTCAGTTCTGTCTGCTAGAGGCCAAGATAAAGCTTCACAAAAAAGCCTTTCACTCCAAACAAATCATCTCTGTAATGCACTGACTCGATGACAAAGGAGCCAGGAGCTTAGGGGTGGTTTGGATTACTTTCCACCCCAATGTGTGCGCTCTTCCCTTGTCATGCTTTTATTTTAATGTGGTATTTCCTACCCTGCTGTAAACACCGGGGTGGTTTTTGTCTTGTGACTCGGCAGCGCTTTGCCACGACATTCCTTTCATAACGCGTTGCTGATAGCGCTGGATGTGCTGCTTATCAGAGGGTTTGTACCAGGAGCACTTAGATAATCCCGGGAGGGGATGCATTAGCGGCAGGAGACCTGTGTGAAGCACTGTAGCGATACATTGGTGACCAAGAGGCTGAAATACACAAGTAGGAACCCGTGGAACTCTGGACAGAGTTGGGGTTTCAGCAGAGCACGGTGAAGCAACACGTGTGTCCTGGGCCACAGTGGGATTGTTCCATCTGTGAGGTGACCCTGATTACAGCACAGTGCCAAGGGTGCAGGGCTGGGCAGCAGCATCTGCCCTGAGCCCAGTGAGCCGTAGACATTGGTCATTGCAAACAGAGCAGCAGAAATGTGAGAAGTGTTCATGCCAGGGAAGCTTGCTTGGCTTTGATTTTACTTGGAGAAAACAGATCAGATTTGTCATAGGGTTCACAAAGGTGCCCAAATGCTGAGATCCTCAGCAGCCATTATTTGATCCATGTTAGTGGAATCAGCTTTGCCTGTTGATGTGAAGCTTCATTTTTCTTTGGATTTTATCCTGGTATATTATTCCTTACACATCAGCAACATAAGGATTCAGACATGGATTCATAATTATTGTGCCTTCAAATTGTATGCAAATGGTCTGACTAAAGTAATAAGTTGATATTTTGGCTTGCTTCTACTGGCTCCTGTAACAAAAAATGGAAATCACAAACCACCCAAAGGTAATGGATCCTCTTCTGTGCACCAGGATTTTTCCATGCAGTTTGGCAGTTGTCAGCTCCTAGTAGGGGAAAGGGGGTGATAAATATATAGGGACAAGGCAAAAGCCATAATTCCTGGTCAGACACGACTGAAAGGAAACTTTTCTACTGAAAGGACCTCTCCTGTGTATTGTGTCAGGCCTGTCACAACCTCCAGCTTCCAGAACAACCTCTAGGGCAGTGGGATAACTATCTAAATGTAGGGAGACAGCAGTAGTAGGCAATGAATCTGCAAAATTGGAGACAAAGTACATGCAGTCCAACTGCAGAGCCAATTATAATCAATGTAGGTTGTTTCAGGGACTTTGCAGAAACCAGGATTTGACTTCACAAGATGAAATGAGAAATTTAACAGGGATGAAGAAAGGCGTTACCACGCTATTCATAACACTCCTTGTTAGAGGCTGCCAGCTTCTTCCTGCATAAACCGAAGGGAGCTACAGGTGATGGAAAAATAAATTGGTCCCTGTGGGCACAGTGATTTTGACTGTACATGTGTATTAGAGATGAGGTCGATGTGCTGTGAACTGCAGGTGAAATGGCAACAGTGGTACCTGGAAACCTGGTGTTTGTTAGAGATGCTGGAGAGCTGCTCAGGGATGGTCAGGGAATAATTTTATTCAGGCTGAGTTTAAAATAAACCTTTCCAAGAACACAGAAATTGCTTGTTGGAAGAGTAAATGGCAGATTGTGTGAATCTTTGTGAATTTCCTGTCCTCTTCTCACAGTTTTACCTTGCAATGGGGGGCTTGTCAAAGCTGCAGGAGAACTTTGTGGTACAATGAAAAATTTGATGTAGTTTCCTACAGGTCAAGCCAGCTTCTCATTGCTGGCTCATCTCCTTGTGTGCACTTTTGAAGTACTGGGTTGTATATGGTCCTGAAAAATGTCTTCAGCTTTTATCCCCCTCCCCATACAGCTTTGGCTTCAGTCTGAAGCACAGTTATGAGAGCAGGGAGAAAATGTTCTCTAAATGAATCCATCATAAACATAGTGCCTGTCCTGTAATGGTTGGGATAGGAGAGTAACAAACAAATAAACCAAAGTCTTTTATGTCTTTCCTTCTTACAGATCACATGCTGAAGGCTTCTGAGAAGGGCCTCTGTCTCCCAGCCTCAAGCTCAAAGCAGAGATCCCCTCACAGCTTGCTTTAGTCAGGGCTGCTGAAGGAGAAATATTGCTGGGTTTGCCTGGACACTCAGAGCCAGGGTAGGTCTTGATAGTGTAGCATAGGAATATCGAGACCAGGATGCTTCTGACAACCCTACTGAGGCTCTCTGGCCTCATTAATTGGGCTCTATACCTCTAAATTAATGCCTGTGCAATGTGTTGCTGTTCCATTCATGAGATCCATAGTTATGTTGAATTTTGGCAGACTCTTCTTCCATTGCCTTTAAACTCCTACCTGGCTTTCCCCAGTCTTTACAGAACCATCCACTTATCCTGCTGGCCAAGAGCTTCTCTGATCCCTAAGGAGCTGAGACATTCCCTTCAAGTTGCACAGCTCTCCCATCTCTCTTCATTCTCCTTCTCTTTTCCTCCTCACCATCTTTGCTCTGCACAAATTGTTCCCAGAATGGAGCAGTTGATTTTGCATAGAGGAGAGATCACACAGGACAAATCTACCAAGCTGTTGCTTCTCCCTCAGGTTGCTTCTTTCACTGTCACTTTTCTCCCCAGGCTCTGTAGTCCAAATTTTCCCTGGCCTCCATAGACTGAGGACAGAGAGAGCAGGAAAATGTTTCCTCACATGAATTCTTGTCTCCAGCCCCTTTCTCATATCTTCACATTTTCTCTGTCTGGATTATTGCCTTTGGGGACAAAGGGGTTTTTTTTGATACTGTGCAGATAATATGATGGTGGAATGCAACATTTGGTAAGTGGATCACCTGTAATCTTGTTTTCACAGCTCTTTTTCCTATGCTTACATCTTGAGTGTGAGGTTTAGATTTGCACATTTTTCTTCCTCTGCAGCACAGCCACCCTGGTACAAAGCATTGGCTTTATTGTGTGTAACAGGTCCTAGAAAGTTGCTTAGATCTTTATTTCTTGGCACAAATAATATGGCAGGAGCATTTTCAATGCTGCCTTCATAATGAAGGGAGAACTTTTTGCTGGAACTCCACAATCATTTTTAGAAAAGAATTTGGAGCAATAAGAGTGAGTGACAGTTCTCTTCTCAAACCTGTTCTATTACCTGACAGAAAGGATGCCATTTGCTTCCTTTGCAAATAAAATGAACAAAATAGTGCAAGTGATACCTGAAAATAACACATAAAAAGTGCCAGTAAAAGGCAGCCCTGGTATCTGTTGAGAAAGGACATCATTGTTCTTATTCAGTCTCAACCATGATGAGAATCTCACCTTCCAGACCTGATTACACAACAGGCTATTTTGAGGAGAGAATCTCTTTACATTGCCTGACTCTACAAGGCTTCTAAAATATATATATTAAATGTAGGCAAAAGGATTCCATTCCAAAAAATTCAGGCATGTAAATGAAAGCTCCTGAAATCTTTGAAAAATCTTCCTTAATATTATATAATAAGAAATACATAGCTGTGCCTATTTTTACAGTAATTTTCTTCCATTTGATGACATTCAATAGTAAGATTTATTATTACTCGCATGGAAAATATCCTGCCTGGGGGTGGTTGAAATAGATCTTGCAGACAAGTCATCAATCAGCTGGTGTTTATCTCTTCAGAGATCAGCGATATCAGTGGCAGGAACAATTCCAGCCAATTCAAGAGTATTTACCGATAATAAAAGGAAATGTTCATGTGGCTTTGTGCTGCTTCTCTCGCCAGAGGTCACACAGCGTTTTTGCAGGAGGGCTGATTTATTGAGGCTCGTTTGAAGATGAGGAAGAGAGGGCTCTGAGGTGTCCAGAGCCCTCGACCTGACACCTCTGTGGCCACTGCTCCTTCTCTGAGAGAAGGTCTAAATTCCCTTGCAAAGGGCTTTAAGATAAGACTGCTTCTCCCTGTACCCACTGCTAATGAGTTCAGCTAAAAGGATTTAAGACTGATGCAGACAAAAAGATCTTTTACATCAGCTGAATTGCATGCAAAATCATTCTTACACTTCTAAAGGGTGAATTGTAGCTTCTAACTGAACTCTGCTATAATTCTAAAGCAGAAGGTCTTATATTTGTGTCCCTGATAGAGAGGTTTTTTCAAAATTTTATGACAACACTCAGAATATTTATAGGTATTGACTGCAGGGTTTAGGACAAAGATCTGTTGTCCTTGAGGCAAAATAACAACCCTGACTTTACCTAGTATTTGCCTCTTGGTGTAATCAGTCTGGATCTAACACTGCAATTGTTACCCAACCTGTGTATGACACAAGGGTTTTGTTCCTCTCACTTTTGCTTCTTTTTCTTTGTAAAATTCAGTATTTATACTTACTGAAACAAAGAGCACTTTGAATCACTACACGGAGTGTATGGTTTTTAAAAAGTTATAAAGGGGTATTTTTTTTTAATTTCTATGTTTTTGTCTAAGGAAATTTACTGGAACATTCATTTCTGTTTGAGAGGAAACTTGCTCTATGTGGACAATAAAGATGTTAAGATCAGGATGAATGTCTATGGGAGATAATAATAATGAATGAAAAAAATGCATCAGTCCAGCACTCATATTTTCCAGGAACTGCAAGAACTCAGTTCTGGGTTGTGTTTTAAATCTGAGCCCCATTGTTCCTGACTGGGTTCCGAGTCTGTTGGAAAGACTTCTCTTTGTTCCTCTGAGCTGCTCCAATCTGAAGCATTTGGACCAGTTCCATATTTTAAGCGAGATTTTTAAGCTGAACATGTATTTTCATTCTTCCAGCTTTAGAGTGTAGAGCAAAGCATCTTCCCCCTGTTTCCTGCTGGACAAGAGCAGAGCACATTGACACTGGCAGAAGTAATTTGACCTGGGATGAGCCCGTGAGGGGACAGCCAGCATTATCAGCGGTACGTGAGAGGTGCCAGGAGCACATTGCTCCCCTGGGGCAGGAACATGCCTTGTGAGGCAGCACAGCCAGGGCTTCACCCGGGCACGTGTGAGCTCTGTGCTCGGGCTGACGTGACTTGTTCTCTCCACAGAGTCAAGGTGGGTGAGAACATTTTTTTCCTGTTGATGCTGTGGCATTTGGTGGCATTAATGAAATGCTTGTAGTGCCAGGGCCAGGGTTTAGTTGTGCCCTTTTGCAGGTGAATGCCCCAGCCTGGAGGCACAGAGGTGTTTTCCTTCTTTTTTCTCTCTCAGTATTTATGGAATTTTTGCACAAATGGTACTTCAGCTGTGAAGCACTGAGGGTGACCTGCCCTCGGACACTGGCATTTGCCCTGGTTGTGTGCAGCAGCAGCCTGGGAAGCTCTTCCCGCTCACAGGCAGGATTTGTTACTGGCTAAAGTTACTCTCCTTGTAAGAGAAGTTATTTGGAAACGTGGCCTCTCACCCTTTTAACGCCCACCAGTTAAACTTCTTCCCTTTCCAAATGCCCACATAAGGTTTCCTGGCCCAGCCCAGCACCCACCTTGTGTTCCTGTGGCTGTGCTTGCTCTCCAGTGTCACATCATGTGTGAAACAATCTTTCATACCAAGAACTCTGAGAGCTCCCCGTTCCTGTGTCACACTGCATTTGTAAGCCCGAGCCTGCTATTGACAGATTGCTGGTCTGTGAGACGGCTCTGACAATACAACCTGGTAAATATTAGCCCGGAAAATACTCAGAAGCTCATTGCCATCAGCAAACCTGGGGTCCCTAAGAGGTCGATGTCAGCGGGTGAAGCCATCAGCAGGATCGTGTTGGAGCACAGAGCATGAACTCCTCAGAGGGGACTTGGCACTGGCTCGTGCTCAAGGGCAATTGTTGGAGCAGCTTGTGAGCAGGCAGCTCGCCAGCGAGACAGGGCATGGCTGTGGACAGCTCACAGAGTGAACGCAGGGCAGGCAGGATGCACAGCTGGGGAACGGGAAAGGGATTTCTGCAAACTTCTGCTCCGAGGGGGAAGAGCACATTCAGGCGATGCCAATCCGTGGAGGAGTAAAGAAATGATTTCTGGCAGCTAAGACAGGTTTTGGGTCTGGCTAAATCTGACAGAATGCTGTGGGGGAGAACTGGAGATGTCATGGTTAATGAGTATGGAAATTATATCAGTAGCTTGGCCATCTAGGTTTTAAATGTTGTCAATCTATAACATGCAATACTTCAGTGTAACATTTTCTGGCTGCCTAGTTTAAGGCATAAAGACAGGCAGCCTCTCAGTAATGAGTCAGTATCTATAGAGAGCAAGCTGTTGATAGCAAAGCAGAAATCTTGGCTTCTCATCTCAGCAAGTTTAAATTAATCAAAAAAGATGGTGGGCAGGAGAAGAAGA
>JAHLSL010013563.1:0-18548 GCA_025920805.1 Petroica traversi | reverse complement strand
GGGAAGGGAAGGGAAGGGAAGGGAAGGGAAGGGAAGGGAAGGGAAGGGAAGGGAAGGGAAGGGAAGGGAAGGGAAGGGAAGGGAAGGGAAGGGAAGGTTTCGGGAAGGGAAGGGAAGGGAAGGGTCAAAATCTGCTTTTACTAGCAATATGAAATGAAATTAAATTAAATAAATCTATATTAACACATCTGTGAACAATGCAAACAAAATTATATACATAATATCCCCTTCTAGTTGACCTGTGGTCAAAATATTCACATTAGCTATATAGGAACAAATGGTGGTTTTCCTACGTGCATAAAGACTGACAAAGAACTGCAGATTTCATCAGAGAAAACAGCAGAAGCAGGTGAATTACATTTTCTGTATTTTATTTGAATAGAGGACATGCATTACATTTGGGTATGACAAATAATAAGCCTCAATAGCTGTTCCCTCAGCTGTGAGAACAGTCTGAACCAAGACCTCAGTTGAGCAACTTTCGTATGCAAGTTCTTTAATAACTGGAGACTTTTGGAGAGACAGAGAAGGAGCATCTCATATGATTAAATCTATCTTCAAGGATAAATAAATAGGTAATCATGAAACAGACTGTGTTTTGCCTCTGCTAAGGTCAGTGTATTTTATTAATTATTTAAGCACATGGTTAAATGAAACTGTTTATTTTTGTGAACGCCATTACTTTTTTAAAATTGTGTTAAAGTCTAGGTCTTCTGACTTCCACAATTTCGTGATGAAATTTTATCCTCTAGTCAGTAATTTGATGTACTCTCACATAAGCACTCCTGAGAGCTTCCACATAGAACACTTTTCTTTTATCTAAAGGGAGACCAGGCTTCACAAAATAAGACTGATGAGGATTCACTGAACAAGTTAAAATGCATATTAACCTACTCTTATGATTATCCTGAAGTGCAATACTGCAAGACTTTTTGAAAATATGTCATCAAAGCAAAGACCCCAAACCAGAACACATACAGCAGATCATTAAATATTTGCTTTTAAAAACTGATTTCTTATATAACAAAATATGGCCACGCAACTGAACACGAGCAAAAATTATCCCAAGTTGACAATAAGTGAGTTAATAGTTGTCCAGATTATTCTAAGAACTGCACTTACTTCTTATCATTAAATAAGTAAGACATTAAATTAAGAAGATTAGGTGAGATAATGAATGAGATCTGATCAGGAACACTGGTAGGGGTGAACTTAATCCAGTGAGCAGCATCAGAATTAAATCTGTTTCAATTTATGTGATATTATGGGACGAAGACTGGTCATAGTCTTACTTAGTTCAAACAAAATAAAAAGATGAAAATCTGATGCCGGTGAAGTCTTTGGAAGGTTTGCAGATAACTGAAGTGAATACACCTTTTATTCAGTGCTTTTTAACCTAGTTACCATGGGAAAAGCATTACAGAAATTTAGATCAAGACAAGAAGTGCTGATTTTCTATGTGTGCAAGTAACCTGGAACACAGCTGTGAGAAAGTGTTTGTATACTGGCATTGAATGTTACATTTCAAACACCAATTACAATACTTAAAATAATTAACTTTTAAAATTACTTTAAAATAATTAATTTTTTTGCCACAAACAATTTTAAAATCAGGATAATGCAGCAGTGCTGATCCACCTTCTCTGAAGATAGTGACCTTCAGGACCAGACAGGGAGTGTTCCAAGATCCAAATTACTCAGCAACACTGAGTTCCAGACTCAATTATCTATAAGCAATACCCATTTCCATAAACATCATCTGACTTTATCCATAATGGTATTTACTTCATTCCACACTCAGCCTCATTCTTTCCACTTTTATAGTCTCAAAGAGCTTGTATTCTTTTTTCTCCCATTCTTTTTGACCTCTGTTTAAATAATCCAGATATCAATTGGATTAAGTTATTAAGCATTCACTAAAGTATGAAAATGTGTGCCTGGGAAGTTGAAGGAATAAAGGTAGAACCCCAGAGCAGTAACTTCAGAAGAGTTTACTGCCACTGAAATATTCCATAGTTTTATTCTGTGTGGTGATCCCAGAAGATAACAAACACTTGAGATTTAAAAAATCACAGTTGTTCAAAAATTATCCCTAGTTTTATGCTGTTCTTATTTGGAACTGGTGTAGGTATGCAAGAACAGTTTCCTACTTCCAGACTTCCATAGATTTTGGTGACTTATCTAAAACAAAGAAGGTTTTAGTCTGAACTAACACCTTTTAAAAAAAAAAAAAAATTTCCAAAAGATTTGCAAACTTATTGTAAAGGGTTACATATTCCATTGGAGCTGATCAAACTACAAACTCTGAGCTCTGAGGCAGGACTAGAAAGGTCAATAACATTTTTGACCACAGCAAAAGAAGGTAAATCTAAGCCTTGGAGGAAAGAGCATGGGCTGACTTTCAGGAGAAAGCAAAGGAAGGCAGACTTAAATAATGGAAAACACTTTAAATTATGGATATTACTTTTTTCTTTCTAACTCTTATGCAGAATTCAAAATGCTCCATTAGAATCAAAGTGTGGTTTTTCTTTTTTAATGAGTAATTTTTCTCATTGCAGCAGTCTCATCTGCTAGAGAGTCAGCCATGGATAAAAGGACATCACCCAAGGATCTTTGCTCCTCAGCCAAGCTGAACAGTGTAAATACACCTTTATTGTTTTTATTCTCCCCCTTATTGATTTTTTTAGCTCAAATCACATGACAAACATCGAATTTCCTTGAAGAAAATAATTGTCTTATGGTGTAATTTTACACTCCTCTGAAGAAAAGAGATGTGAAATTTTCCCTAAGACAAACCCAGGGATTTTAAATTGATGGAGAAAATGTCACTGTGGCAAAGGGAAGAGAAAAATCTAGATTTTTTTTTGTCTTGTCTTTAAACTTGCTGAAAATTATAAGAGTGTAATGATTATCAAACTGAGCGACAGAAAGGATGAAATTCAGTAGGGTATCCTCAAAAAGTAAGTAGACTGTTTGTAAAGGAATGGGAAAATCATCCTCTGGCAATTTGCAATCATCACAAGTGGACTGTAAAAAACTAAAAAAATCAAATCTCCCAAAATTCAGTTTGTTAACTTTCTTCTTACTTAAGCCCACAGCATTATTGGAGAACAGACATAATTTTTTATGTTATTATTTCTTATCATCATTATTTATTATATTATGCTGAGTTCTTTTCTGCATCAATTTCTCTTAGCAAATAAGTTACCAAATAGCGAAAGTATTTTTTAAAGTGAATAATAATATCAGAACAACAGGAACAACAGGAAATAAATCATCAGCTTTTATTTTTCATTAGGAGAAACAATGATCTTTCAATATGACCAAAATATTAGAAATTCTTTTTACACTTTCTAGTGACAAGGCTTTTTCTTGAAGGTGTTTTCTTGAAGGTGCTTTCAATATGCCCTGTACACTGTATATATCTATATATGTATATCACTGAGGGCACTAAATTGAATTTGTGCTCACAGTGCTCCACGTTTCTAATTTTTAGCAACCATGATGCAGTTCCTTGTCCAGGGCAACTGGCATACACTGTCCAAAATTATGATTTGTACAGGGAAATGGAATGATTGATCTCTGCTGCTTAAATTATGCCGGAGTGTTTTCACTCAAACAAAAACTAATCTAACAGCTGCTGTGTACTTTTGTTTACATGCTATATGTCAAATCCTATTGTCCCCGAGGTACTTATGAGAGATGCTTTAGCAGTCATTTTCTTAAATACTGATGCCTACCCGAATTTGGATTTTTCCACCATTGAACAGGATGACAAGTACACGATTGCTGTACTTAAAGCAATCTTTCCCAGCTGCTTCGCTTTTCCAGTGATCCCATTAAATTGACGGCGGATGCCTGTGGGGTCTGCAGTGTTACAATACTGCTGAGCAAGATGTTGGCTGTACACCATAAATTCCTACAAAACAACTTGGCTGTTTTTGTGGGAAACCACTCCTCTGGTCATCTTTCCGTTTGTTTCTAACCCGAGTAAAAATCTAATTTAAAACCTCATTGTCGCTGTGCCCTTTACTGAACACCTGGTTGTGTTAATTGTTTGGAAGTGCAAACTCCAACCTTCGGTAGGAATGAAAACCTATGAAGTCTCCTCAGCCCCTAAAATGAGCATGAGTCATGTCTTTCTTGAAGTGAACGAAGTAGCTTTGCATTAAATATGCTGGCACATCTTCTGCTTGAGCAAGTGGACCGAAATGGTGCGAATTGTTAATGCCTTGCTGCTTTGGTTCACGGCTTGTGATTGATCATTTGTAACTATATCTACTCCTTGTTCCATGAAATCAAGTATGGAGTAATGGGTTCATCAGATTTTTGGGTTAAATTGAGAGTGAAGAGGTACTGTGTGTGGAAATAAGAGTTGCCATGTTCGGGGCTGGCCTTGTAACAGCATGGAATCTAAAGGCGATATTCAAAACCACTTCACTCATCATACGCTTACTGATTCTGAATAGGGTCCATTTGCAGGGGACATTTGGTAGTTTTCCAATACACTTTATGCCTCTTTCTTCACTTCTACTACCCTGCACATCTTTTCTTTCTTTCTTTTTTTTTTTTTTTTTTTTTTTTTTGTTTACTAGAATAGCTTATAACAGGTCAGAATGGAAAATTAATAGATTTAAGTATTGCTATGTAAAAGTTAAAATAGGCTTGGACTGAAATGACTGTCCTGCTAATTATTGATGCTACCTAAGCATTAAGTCACTTGCAGGACTTACGCTAAACGAACTCAGCAAAGTTTTACTCAGCAGGGAGAATTACAATCTCGTATTTTGTAGAAACTTATTTTTCCAGGCAGAAAAAGAAGCCTACACAGCCTTAATTTTAACTTCTCAGTCCTTCCATGTGCAGGAATGACATACATTTCCAGACATTACAACACAGCTTGTGACTTTGCAAGCAGCAGAGTGTGGGGACCACAGCAAATGCAAGCCAACAGCAACCAGAAGTGACAACTTGTGATGGCCTGCAGGAGAGTAATCACATCCAGCATCTCCACAGAGCAAGAAAGGTGATGTGTGTCAAACTTGCTGCTCTGTTTGTGCAACAGAAGCCTCCCTAGACTCCCTGTGCTGCCTCAGCTCCTCCAGGTAAATTCCACCAGTTTTGAACAAAACACAACAATGTGTTTCCCTGGTTTAAAGCAACCTATAGAAGTGATTTAATCCCATGTGAATGTTCAGCTTGCAATGAATGAATCACTGTGGTCACGTGAAATGTACATCTAGGCTTCCCTTGTGCTGATTTTCAGAGACAAAACTGAAATCTGGACAAAATTAAGACCAAAAGAGAAATGCAGAGTAAAAACGGACTACTTTTGCTCGTCATTTAGGAGTAAAGAGAGAAATTGAATGGAATTAAATGGAAGTGCAGTGGAAAGAAGTGCACTGCATGTATCCACCTGTGTATAGTTGTGGTGATTTTAACTTTATTAAGACAGAGAGATAGGGCAGTTTAGTTCCATTTCATCCAATCTAGGGCATACAAGACTCTTCATCTCTCTTCTTTGTTTAATATTTATCTTGATGCATGTAAGCACAGCACAAATCTACAGCAATCTAGTCCACGCATGAGTTTTGTCATAGAGAGTTTTGGGGAGGCTTCAAGCCATGAAACTTCGGGGAAACAGAGGAAGCCATCACAAATGAAGAAGCTGCATTTTTCAAAACTCATTTTGGAAACTTCCAATCTTTTTCCCTCTTTCCTCCTTCTGCTTTTATGCTAGCACCTTGCTGACTTCAAGTTTCTATAGCTAAGTATTAAATCAGACTCTTTTTTAACTGTTTGGACTAACGATGACTTTGTTGGCTCATAATTGTTATTGGGAAGCTTTCCCACACTTATGCAAGGAGCTGTGCCACAATGGAAGACGTTTATCAAGTCCATAAAGTCTTTTATAAAAAAAATAATATTTTTCTTGGGTATTTCCCTTTTTAAATGCTGACCAATCTCCAGATGCTCCTCTTTATTTTCAAAACATTCAGTGCTAAGTCATTTACAGAAATCTCTAGAGATGCAACTGCAGCAGCCAGACAGTGAGAGGCCAAAAAGGCTTTCTCAGCCACAGTATGCTCAGAACTCTTGAAAAGTGGTCATTCTGATCCCTTACTGCAGCTCACCTGGAGACTTCACAGAATCATGGAAAGGCTGAGGTTGGAAGGGTTTTTCTAGTCCAGTTCCCTGCCCCCAGAAGGGTCAAGCAAGAGCACACTGGGTTTTCTCCAGTGTATTTTGAATGTCTCTTAGGCATGAGACTCCAAAACATCTTTGGAGAAACTCTGCAGTGATTGAGCAACTCACAGTAAACCTTTTTGTCTTATGCTGAAGTAGAATTTTCCATACTTCCATTTTTGTCCACTGTTTCTTATCCACTCATTGAATTTTACTGGGAAAAATCAGAATCCATGTTCTTTACTCCCTTCCACCCCAGCCTGTGCTTGTGGATTGGATTACAGTTAATCCAGCTGCAGGACTTGGCATTTCCCTTTGTTGAACCTTATGGGATTCCTCTCTGTCTATTTATGCATTCTTTCTCCAGCATTTATTTTGCAAAACTTCCTTAAGACTTATAAGAACAATATATAATGCCTGGCTCAATACATGTTTAACTTAAGCAGAAAGTAGCGGAGAAAATTAATCGTCATGACTTTGACCCCATGTATATGAATTTCATTCAGCCAGAAGATTCACTCCAAGTGCTAAAAAAAAACAAAAAAAAAACCAACTTATGAAGAGATACATTCAGGTTCAAAACAAACAACTCCAGATATTATTCTAAAAAATTTCTAAAAGCAGTGGTATTTTTTGTTGGTACATGTACTGCCAGAGAGGAGAAAGAGGAAAGCTTGATATCATGATAATTTTTTTGTATTTTAATTTGCTGAGTCAAGGGAAGGTGCACTGTAATGGATCTTAATGCAGTTTCAGGGCCCTGTTGTTACAACCCATGGTGTCAACAGCCAGATTAATTCAAACATTTTTTTAATTTTTCCTGCTCAAAATGTGCTTTCTACACTAAGCAGTACAAGGTAGGCACATTCAGTGTGTCAAATAAATTCAGTAGATTCTGTTGTGCTTTCCAATGGAGAATTTTACAGGTGAGTAGAACTGAGTGTGGAGCATTTAGTTTTATTTACGTATCAAATTTTAATGAAAAAAAGTATAATATTTCTATTATTATAAATATGTAATAATGCAGCATAACATTTACTATAGTAATAAAAATAATGTGTATATAAGATATAAATTGAAAATGCCATTGAAGAAAGAAATATTTTCATCACATGGAATAGGAGGTCAATGAAAATTGCTGGTTTTGCAATAATTCCGACAGTCCAGTTTCTTCTCAGAAAATTTGGGGGAACATTTAGCTGATGATGTCATGCTCTTCTTATTATAAGTATTTTAATGACCATTCCCTATGTTTCTTTTAATAACCAAGACTATGTCCATTTAATATCTTTGATCTGAAAGTAGCTGTAAACTTTGAAATAGCAACAAAATATTCATAATGAAGGCAGTCTTCTTTCTTCCTAAAGTGTGTCAGAGCTATCTGCTTGTGAGAAGAGTCAAAAAGCCTTGAAAAACTGAGCTGAAATCTGCTTTGCTTCTCTGAAAGTGGTTAGAACTACAAGAGGAAAAAGCAGACTGCTCACATAGACATTTATTGAGGTGCAAAACCGAAAGAATATAAGGCTCCTTTTAATAATTTACAAATGCTACATCTTCCACACATATTTCTCCCATGATAGGAGGATTATTTACGAACACAGGCAGTTCTAAAGTCTGAAAATCTTTATTTATTTAAAATCTTGTACTAAAAATCTTTGGTGTCAACATTCATGAATAAGTGAAAAAACAGTCACGGGGATATATTTTTAAATGCCCAATTAAAGGATATAGGTATTTGTTAAAAACAGCCATTAAGAAAACCTCAAAGATATAATTCTTAGCCTTCTTAAACAGAGTTGTAATGATGTCTGCCTTATAGACCACAAATAAGGTAGAAGAGATAAACTCTGAGAGTTACTCCACTGAAACTGTAAGAAAAAACTTTCATACTAAAGCAGTACCAAAAAACCCCAATCAATCGCTGAAAGTGGATTTAAACTATGCAAATATTATAAAGCTAGAATAACAAAGAAGAAATAGAATTTATTCATGTGTTTATTTACTGACTATTTGACATATTTATTCCAATTAAAGGGCACCAACACAGAGAATTTATTAAAAAAAAAAACTGGATTCACTTTTCAGTCTAAGTCCTCAATACAGAATACCTGTCCTACAAATGTTGCTTTACCACTTATGATATTGCCAATTTTTTCTCCACGTACCTTGTATTAGTGTCTCACTGGAGAAGTAACATTCATTCTCAGTGTGCAATCATCTGAAAACTTTAAAAAAAGAAATATGTTACCACAAATAGCTAAAACCTAGTTCTTTAACAATCTAAAGAAAATCAAAAAAGCCATGGAATAAGCTCTAAACATCCACAAAGAAAATATTTACCACTGAGGGAACAAATGCCTTGGCAAAACAATCCATACTCTATATAAAATGCACAAATGCAGAATGTACAGCTGTTGATCATTTGATTTCCAGCAATGACTCCACACATTTTCAAGTTTAGTATTCTACAGATGCAGATTTATTAGAAAAGCAAGAAATTTTATATTTCAAGTCACCTTTGGCAGGACAGGGTGGGGGTGAAGGTAATTGCAGGTCTAGCAAAATGTTTTATGTCTTTTACCAAATGTAATAATATGAACTAGAATAAAGAAAAATTGAAATGCTTGTGAAAAATGAGTCTAAATCCCAGATGCTGTATACGTACATGCAGCAGAAAGATCTTCGAAGACTTTATAAGTAAGACATAGAAATAAAACCGCCATCAAATCTAATTCTTTAGCCACACAAAAAGATGACTACATTGTGCAAGTTTTTAATGTGTAGTCATTGACCATAGATGATTATGGTAGAAAACCAATATAATGTAAGAATGTCTTAGAAGTTACTATGTGACTTCAGCAAGAAACTTCTTAGCAGGGGGAAGCTTGTGGCATATATTGAATTTCTCTGGGTTCTGCAGAGAGAGAGGGGCTTGGTTTCCACACTACTTTTCTTTCCTATGACTTTTGTTCTGGCAATATATTTTGACTAGAGAATGCCTGCTTTGAATAAAATTATGTGCTGAACTCTAGAGAGGTCAAAATTGCTTAATTTAACTTCTGATTCCCATTAAACACCCAAATGCACTGATTCGTATTAGGTTAAATGTTTAACCCTAATAGCTTTAAATAAAAAGCTATTTTAAACTCTAGCTTTTAACTCTGCCAGCAAAGATAGAAACTCATCTTCAGAAGACTTTGGAATTACACACCCAAACATAAAAATGTTTTGGCCTAGTGTATACCATCACAATAGGGAACACCAAAAGCCATTTTTTGTGCCCACAGTAAAATTCTAAATTATGTTTATTGCCCATGTCCACATTGTTCTGATTTTTCCTAGTCATGCATTATAGCTATTGCTTTAGAGATAATACTCCCACTGTTGTGATTTTATGCTGAACCAGGTTTTCAGAATGAACAGCATAAAGCCATGCAGCTCAGTCAATTTAAAACTTGTATTTCTTGAGAGCATTCTTTTAAATACTATTTGCTTGCTGCACTTACTTCAAAGGAATTGATTATTGAATATTTGGCTTACCTCCCTCCAGCTTGTACAGAAATCATAATACTTGAGAACATATACAATAGCTGTTTTATATTGTGCAATACTACTCAGCCAATGCAAAATTATGAAGGAGGTGAATCATTGCTATGGGAGTTGTGTGATTAAAGCAGAAACTGTCACTGAAGTGATGCTGCTGAAATTACCTGTCATTCTTTGAAAGAAAGTCTAAGAAAGATAGAGTACAAGTTACTTTTTGATGACAGAAATGGCAATACTTTGACCAGGAGAAATTCATTGTTCACAGAGCTGTTGAAAAGAAGAGGCAAGAGGAAAATACTAATGACGTTATTCAGCCATCATTCCTGTTTCAGGTCAGGCAGGGGAATATCCTAAGCTGTCTCTCTCAAGGTGTTCACAGAGAAGAAAAATTTTACAGGTCTTGTAGATTTTAAAAGAAATGTGTCCCATTTTAAAAAATCCCACATTCAACTGCCCAAAGACATGTTCAGTTGTGAAAAATGCACCTCCTGCCTCAGCAGATTACACATTCCACAACTGACACTGCACACCAAACTTAGGAGAAATGCTGCTTGCTCAAAGAGATACAATTTAAAATAAAACAAATAAAATATGCCATCAACAAACTTTCGTGGGTTTCTTTCCTTGTTTGTTTGTTTTGGTGTTTTATGTTTGATTTTTTTTCAATTTTAATTGTAGTTACAATATCTTCCATGCTGTTCTAACAATCATGGAACTCTTTTGAAGGTGCTGCATTTCACCTAAGAGAGTTTATATTCCCTATATTCCCCTCCATTTGCCAATTCTGCAAATATTTAGGCCCAGATGCCATGTTTCTGACCCAGCTTTAACTCAGAATCCCTTTCTTTGCAAGAGACAATAGAAGACAGGAAAACATGCAAATATATTGCAATTTCTTAACCATGGGGTCAAGGTCCTCCAACAGTTGTAGTTTCCAATCCTATACAACTAAACATTCCTAACTTTTCTAGGCAGTTGCCTAACTGAAAATTACTATCTAAAACAGGCTTGGAAGAATCAGGTTCAAGTTTAAGCTGAACAGTATTTTAGATATTTTCTGGGCTTTGCTGGGACAGAAAAGTGTTTCATGCACTTATTTCAGATATAAAACTAATGAGAAAAAAATCACTGTATTTTAGTGATGACACAGAAACAAACACTTTTCACACAGTAGCAGCAATCTGCTGAGCATTTGCTTATTATACATTGAAAAACCCCATTTTTTAATCATTTCTTTTAAATCATGCTAAGGCAATGACACTGCCAAGGGAAGGAATAATGTCTCAAATAACAAAAAATATTTGTATTCAAGGGAAAAGAAAATGCTCTGCTTCTGATATATTGGTGATTTGGCTGCACCATAACTGGTGTTGTTCCAGATTAGGGCTGTGTGCTTGGAAATTATCAACATATGCACCATATGTACCATATACTGCCTTTATTCTCCCCTTTTTCTTTAGACATCCGCTTCAAGACAGGATTTTGGACTATGTGAAAGTCCAGTCTGCTACAGTAATTTTTATGGCAATATGGCAAGAAATAATTTTTCTTTTTAATTCACCTAACTGGATGAAATGCCGTTTTGCAAATCTAAAAAAATATTTCTATTTTATACTTACTGTTGCATTAATACCTGTGACACCAACTTGCAGTTTATTTTAAATGTGCTGACTTTTTGTTGTGGTTTAACCCCAGCCAGCATCCCAGCCCCTGACAGCTGCTCATTGGAATCCCACCAGCAGAACGGGAAAAAATGGAAAGGGTTGAAGCCAGAAGATTCATAGGATAAGGACAGTTTAATAGGGAAAGCAAAAGCCATGCACACAAGCAAAGCAAAATAAGGAATTAATTAATTCCCTGCTTCCCAAGGTCAGGCAGGAGTTCAGCCATCTCCAGGAGAGCAGGGCTCCATCACAGGCAATGGTGACTTGGAAGGACAAACACCATCACCCCAAATGTCCCCTTTTCCTCCTTCTTCCCCCACTTTCTATACTGACCATGACATCACATGGTCTGGAATGTCCCTTTGGCCAGTTGGGGTCACCTGTCCTGGCTGTGGCCCCTCCCAGGCACCCCCAGCTCCATCCCCAGTGGCTTTACAAAAAGCAGGGAAGGCCTTGGCTCTGTGCAGATCCTGCTCAGCAACCACAAAAACATCTCTGTGTTATCAACCCTGTGCTCAGCACAAATCCAAACACAGCCCCACACCAGCCACCAATGAAGAAAATTAACTCTACCCCAGCCAAAACCAGCTCACCTTAACTTGCATATAAACATAAACTGACTCTTTGCCCTCAGATCTCCTTCCTCACAATGCTACATGCTAGAATTTCCCCAGATTTTGTCTTGCAGACTCATTTGTTCCTTTCCACTCCCTTTTCCCTCTTTTCTTGTGCTATGTGCAGTAAATCAGTCTCCAGAAACTATTCCAGATTAAAACTGATGACTTCAGATGGCTTATTTTTGGCATAGATCATGATCCCTGTGTAGTTCACTGAATCCTTGCACTGGCCAGGGAACTGCAGAAGTCCTACCATGACAGGGCACAAGTGGTGGAGACTTCTTTTAGCAGCAGCACTTGGATACAATGATTTGAAATACACTCAAACTATGGCCTCAATCACTTTTGCCCTGTCACTCTTGGACATCCACAGCTCCCTGGCCAGTCAGCCTTTATAGGCAGCCCACATATCTGAAAGGAATCATGGATACCAGTTTAATAATTAGTTTTCTAGGTCAAGACATCCCTGTGGAAAGAAACCCAAAGATTGATTAATAGTTTGGTTTTTTTCTGTGATGTTCAGAAATCATTGCTGAACTTTTTTGCTCCAATGTACAGACAAGCTTGGTCTGTGTGTTTTGATTACCCTCATCATATTATAAGAATTGTGAATGTTCTAGTTAGACAAGAGGTTCTAAAAACATTTCCTGCTGAAGAGTTATTATGCACATTTGAATGCAATATCTTGATATTTATTAGCACCAATATTGATGGCAGTACAGTTAATTTTATATAACAAAATATGGGATGATCTCTATCAAAGGCAACATCAGAAAACTGACAGACATCTGACTTTCCATTAACTGTGCCAGATGCAGTTATATAATTCTCTTGGGTATTATTTTAGTGGGTGAAAACTACAGTGAATAAATAGAACAGTTCAGTTGGAAGGGACCTACAACGATTGTATTGCCCTACAGTCTTTAAAAAAAAAAACCAAACCCAGATTACATAATTCGGGGGCGTTTTGAATGCCAATATTCTAGGCATTCAAAATTCCTTACATATAGTGGAAATTGTTGCAAAGGATTCCATGTTATTAATCAACTCTAGGTTTTAAAAGCACTTAAAATTTATTTTTAAAAACTTATTTCAAATATATTACAGAAGAATAATAGACACAGGTTAATATTAAGCATATATGCCATACTTATTTTGGGACAAATATACTCGCCCTTTACCTGAAAATGAAGACAGCATGTAAATTCTTCTAAAACCTACTGAAGTGCACAGAAAGTGTTAAAATGCTTTATATAAGGAAAAAGATTCTTGTATATAGAAGAACTTCAGAATATGGTTATAGTGTAATATCTTTTAAGACAGACATTTTAACTACTGAATATTTATAAAATCCAACCAAATTGAAATTTGCTATATTTGCAAACACATATAATACCTATGACCCTTCCTCAGGTAATCACAGGAATTCTCTTCCTTGGCTAGAAATCCACAGATTACTTGCTATTAGTCAGCACACACAGAAGTAGGAGAAGAAATAGGCATCATCAGAAGCAAGGTGCCTACTAGGAAAAGACAAGCAGATTAAATAACAAGGGGATTTCAGAAAAGAGGGAGTAGGGCAGTGAAATTCCCCTCATACAACCTGAACATACATATAATCCCTGCCTTCTTGAATTCCTAGGCTTTATTATTTAAGGGAACTTTTTCCTTGCTTTTCTTAAATCATAACCTGTAACTATACACAAGCAATGCAACTGCAGCAACAATGAATGTACTTTGGAGACACATTGATTCAACCACATGCCAATAAACAAAGGTTACCTTTTCAATTTGATTTTGTGAAACAGGAGTCTCATGGTTATCTGAAACACTAAAATTCTAGCAGTGTAATTTTCTACATGCAGATGATAATGGCAGGTTTGGTTTTTCTTTTGCTTGACACCACTATGAAGAACCAGGCCGTTCACTGTCTGAGATACTTTCTTCATCAATGACAGATGGTCTGAAAGGAAAAAGGGAAATAAAAAAATTAAAGTGAATATTTGGCTTCAAAATTGAAAACAGACATATCATGCTCCCCTTTCTCTACTACCTTAAATATACACACTGGGCTCTCTGCACTTAGATGCTGGTATTTTCTGAAATACTACCACCAGCTTCCTACTAACCGTGACATAAGCTGTAGCAAGCTGTCTGCAGTGATAGCCTGCATAAATCATCGTTCCTGAAGGGAACAGATGTTCAGGGTATGAAAGAGTAATACCACAATTTAGTCATAATTAAAATTCACCTTAGCATGCCTCTATCAGTGAGCAGAGAGGAACATTTCACTTCTCACCTACAAAAATGAACTGCCTCTCATTTCTTCTGCTTCAGAAAAATTAAGTCTGAACCTTTTGTACATTGTTTAAGTTCCACATCTGACAATGCATTGTATAAATGACATTTTTATTTCACTTCAGCTGTTAGTTTTCTTCTTTTTCCAAACACTAGGAAATGACCTCTAAATGGTGTACTGCCGCTGCAAAAATTCACTTACAATTAAACCTTAAATATTGCATTGTTGCATGCAGAAATATACACAATATCCAGCTAGAGATCAAATCTGTGCCAATAAACACAATCATTGGACTGATAACAACTCAGTCTGAGCTGGATATATTTAAAAATTTAGGCGTTGAAGGCCTTTAAAAATTATTCAGTAATCTAAGATCACAAAAATCAGTGGGAGTTAGATGATTAACTCAGAAAAAATTTGATCCTTAGCCTTGTAACTGTCATTAATGTTAAGGGAATGTGTCTATACACATAATTTTGAAAATGTAAGCCTCATACTACTATTATTACAGTTGGATTACATTAGATGCATGACAATTCTTTTGAAAAATTGGTTTCAATTCACAGGTCTTTATATCATGAGGCTACATTATTATAAAATATAAAGGATGTGTTGATTATGTCAATAAATGTTTCTAAATCCACTAAAGAAAAAATGGCTGAGCCTCTCAGGGCATTTTAAAATTTTAAGTTTGTTATTATTGATTTATTTCTCATTGAAAAAGCATGCAAGCTTTAGTAAATACATTTTAGAAGTGGGACTCCTGAAAAATTGTAGGGGATCTCACAGAGAGCTTGAAATAATCTCCTCTCTACAAGGACATGGATGGCAACATGGATTGCAACCACTTATTCATACCTTGAAGTTCCTTTTACTTCAAGAACAATTTTTTGAGGACATTTCTCTCATGGACATTGCTCATGTTAATAACTGCCATTTGTGTGGAAAGATTACCTTGATTCACTGTGTAAGACACCCAGCCCTCTCAGCACATAGGATGGCTTGACTGACTCTTGATTCTGCCTTCAATACAGGTTTCAAGTCATATGAGAATGCAGCAATGAGGGTGATTTGTTTCGGAATTCACATTCACCACTTCCTGTGACTTATCCATGAATTCCTCTTCTGACCACAAGAAGATAGTGATCTTGTGATAAAGAGGTGGTTACGAGGCCAGTTTAATTAATGGTTGCAAAATATGTCTACTAACATTGGAACACAGATCTCAAAATCTCAACACCTGTGAGCAAAAAGAGGGACTGGCTGTTATTTGTGAGTTTTTGAATTAGAATGGTTTCCAGAGAAATTGCAGGAAGGGGCTAAGCCTGGGAAGAGGGGGCTCTAATTTGCATTCACAAATCTAGTCTGAGTCTTTACCCTGCTCTAGGTTGGTGGGGTGTCCATTTGCATAGTTATTGGATAAATATTAAGCGTTATTTGCCATATAAGCAAATGTCCTGGGTTAGCCATATGACCTGTTTGTATCCCCAATCGTCCCCTTGCTTATGCTGGACATTAAGTTCTGCAGCTTTAAGTTGGTCCAAGGAAGACAGTGAAAGTGAAGGTGGAGGAAAAAAAAACACTCGCCGTTTGTCTGCAGGATACTACGAACCAAGGTCAAGAGAGCGGAGAGGCTGCATTCCAGCAGACAGCGTTATCTCTTTTTCTTTTTTTTTTTTTTACTCACTCTGTTGTGGGGGGTGCTGCCCTAGCTCACAGCGGAGGGTTTTTCCTCGGATTTTTTCCCGGCTTTTTGCAGGGAGAGACTTTGTTTCTTTTGCTGGGAATTTTTTCTTTTTTTCCTCTTCCTGGGACTGGTTGGCATCGCGTGGGCCCAGGACACCAGGGAACCCCCGGGGGGGCCCCCCCCACCCTCGCCGACTTCTACAGCCGGGCCCGGCAATCGGCCCCCCCCCCCCCCTCACTGGAGAACTGAACCGGACTCAGACGGACTCTGAATCTACCATCTCTTCAGAGGAAGGAGAGGTTTCATTGTTTTCATATTATCCAATTTTTCCCTATACTTGTAAATATTGTATGTGTTAAATAAATAGTTTTTTCCACTTTTCTCTAAGGAAATTCTTCCCGGACCGGTAGGGGGAGGGGCGATTGGAATCGGCTCTTCCTAGAGGAGACCCCCCAGAGGTTTCCTCCTAAATATTTGCCCTAAACCAGGACAGCAACTATTACAGGTTGTTTGTCATACAGCAGCAAAAGGATGCTCTCAGTTTAGGTAATGCCATGCTAAGTGTGGTTTGGTTTCCTCCTGAGCCGTGTGGTACTTGGAAAAGAAGTGGCAGCTGATTCAGATTGTAATGAAGGATGACATAAGGTGAAACTTAGAGAACGTCTGGCATTGAATGATAAGAGCCAGTAGATGCCCAAAGGCAAATTTAGGGAGATTACAGCTGCCTAAACCAAAGAATGTGATAAAGAAAAATGTTGTCCATCCTTTAAGGTCACACTCACAGTAGCCCTCGAGGCTGGCTGGAGAACTGTTCTGAAGGTCAGGCTTGTCTGTGTTCTATAGGATAAGCCTGCTAGCAAGATTCAAACACAATAGGAACAAGCCCTCCAGGAATCTGCATGGCCAAAAATGTGAAGCATGATTTTTGTTCCCAGCCTTGAATGAACAAGATTTCAGTGAGGTTGATATGTGCATGGAAGGCACTGTATGGTAATGAACAAACTTCTGCCGCTTCGGAGTGGCACAAACATAAAATCAGGTGCTTGAGTGTCTTTGTCTGCCCTTGATTTAAAAAATAAATTCCTCTTGCCGCCTGAAATTGTCTGTACATTGACATATCTGTGCATCATGATCCTCTCTGATTTGATAATTGAGCAGCTGCCAGACTTTTGAGGCTCACAAACCAGGAACCTCCAAAGCAAAATTCCTGCATTGAGCTACACCAAATGGAGATACACTAAATGCAGAGACCAACAGTGATAGCATTGAGTTCATCACAAAGTAAAACAGACATCAGCAATTAAATAAAAAATTACCTGAAGAATCAGGTGGAAGTGGCCAAGCATTGATATTTGCTGGGTAGAGGGAGGTCAGATTCTATAATCTCATTCTGACAGAGGCAGTTCCATATTTCACAATTCCCAGGACAGTATCCACAGCCTCCAGTTTGCAGGCTGCACTGATATCTCTCTCCTGTTGCTATTGGCCTGTACAACAATGAAAAATTCCTGGGGGAAGGAAGAAAGAGCAGCCATGGGATTCTGACTTTACAGATCATTGGCCATAAAGGACTTATTTGGAACTAGGTAAGGATTTTATTACCCTGGTCTTACACAATGCTCAAACAAGGTGTTCGAGCAGAGCCATCAAAAGAGATTTGATGTCTTTTCGTGACAAGGATGAGTAACAGAAATAGATAAAAAATGGACAATGAAACATAGAAGATGGCCAAGGCCAAGGTTTTAAGGAGAGAGAATATCCTGTAACTAACAACTACAATTAAAACAATCGGGGAAGCTCTTTGGCATAGAAGTCCTTCTTGCATTGGTTACTTAGATCATCTAGAGGGGCCTACCACCTTTACTTCAACACAAGTGGATTTTATCCATTTTCAGACTTGCCTCTGAAGCTGTTTTCAAAAATATTGGAGAGATTGAAGGCAGTTGTTGAGATGACCTGAAGAGGTCCTTTCCAAGGCAAATTATCCTATGGTTCTCAATAATCTACCACTGTGTAGCAGACTATTGTACAAACTACTAGGAACAGTAGTAGCAGAAATACAAATCAAATTCATATGCCAAGAAATACTTTCCTCCTGCAAAAGAGTTCTCAGTGATAGCATGACTTAGAGGTTCACTGTTGGGATTGTAGAATGGCACTTGTAGAATAAGAATATAAGCTCACAGAGCCCTAAAAACCCCATTTGACATTCCCTAAGTCCATGAGGACTACACTGCTCATGATCAGAACCCAGGTTTGCATTTCCTGTTACACTGAACTGATTTTAAAATTCCATTTTCTTATTCTTTCATTCACAATTCCTTTACATTGTCATTGTTTAAACAAGACTTACAGACTTTTAAGAAACTTTCTTCAACAACAAAAAGCAATAAACTAATAGGTTTAAAAGGAATAGCTTATGGTGTTACAAATTGATATTGTATACTACATATTACATTATGCCTATGTACTCAGACACATTTTGCTTTACTTCTTTCTCTTTCCTCATCTTCACAGAAATAAATACCAAACACTGCCATGAGCAAACT
>JAHLSL010013559.1:65797-75845 GCA_025920805.1 Petroica traversi | reverse complement strand
GTACCGACCCGCCGGGACCCCGGTACCGACACGCCGGGACCCCGGTACCGACACACCGAGAGCCCGGTACGGACCCGCCGGGACCCCGGTACCGACACACCGAGACCCCGGCACGGACCCGCCGGGACCCCGGTACCGACACACCGACACGGACCCGCCGGGACCCCGGTACCGACACACCGACACCCCGGTACGGACTCGCAGGGACCCCAATACCGATCCCCTCCGTGAGCGCTGACCGGGACCCCGGTACTGACCCGCCGAGACCCTGATACAGACCCGCTGGGACCCCAGTACCGACCCACCGGGACCCCGGTACTGACCCGCCGAGACCCTGATACAGACCCGCTGGGATCCCAGTACCGACCCACCGGGACCCCGGTACTGACCCCCTTCTCGAGCGCTGACCGGGGCCCGGGTGCGGAGCCCAGCCCGCTTGGCAGGCGCTGAGCGGGTGTTTCACCGGGGCAGCCCCAGGGAGCCGGGAAGTGCCCAGGGGCTGTGACAGGTCAGAGGGGCGTAGATGGTGCAACCTGTTCTTCCCGTCAGCAGCCGCCCGTTCCGAGCCTTGGGCGTGGGCTGAACCCACCCGCGGGGAGGAAAGAGCTCAATCCAGGGTGGTCTCGGGGCTGAGGGAAGCCCAGCCCCGCGGGGGGCAGAGGTGTGACTGTGGCCAGGTCACCCAGGACCGGTGGGACCCTCAGGACAGCTGCTCAGTCGTGGTGTCACAGTGATGCCACCAGTGCTCTGAAGCATGACAGGAGCTGGCAGATGCCCTCCAACACTTGAGAAGTTTGTCTTTTTTTATGTCTCTGCAAAAGTCCTTAAGTTACTTCTTGATGTTAGAGTGGTTGAAAGGGACCAATTCTGGCAAAGAGCTTGACCCCCAAAGGCTTTGTTTGACACCATGGAGATGGCTCATAGGGCTTCAAAGGGCCCAAAGCTCTGTGCCACTGGGCTGGGAGCAGGGGAGACTGAGCACAACAGGGAACACACCAGTGTTCCAGGAAAACATCACCTGCTGATCAGGCACAGACAGACAGGACTGAATTAAAGGTTCTTTTATTTGGCTTTGTCAACAATGCAACCAAAAACCTGACTGAGCTGTAACAGGCACTAAACAGCACTGGGGCAGCTGAGCAGAGCTGAGCACATTTCCCAGTGCCTTTGTGGAGTTGCGTTTTGCACTCCAGAGAAACCACTTACCATAAAACCTTTCAACATTGTCAAGTACTGTAAATAACTTCTTAAAACAGCCACAACTTCTTCAATCTACGAATCTTCCCCTTAAGGGAAATGGCATGAACCTTGTCAGAGGCAGTCTTGTGAGGTTGGGATGAGCAGTGTCATCGCTCTCCTCATGTAGTGCATACTTCCCCACAGGTCTGTGCCCCAAACTCATCTGTGTGGAGTGTCAGGTGCAGCTGATGCTCCTGGCCAGGCTCTGCCACCCCTGAGCCCTCTCCATATCAGCACTGGTTTCTAACAGCATTGACCATGCAGTAGAACATTAACTTGTTTGGCAAATGTGAAACTGAAGATTCTCATTAACTCACTGAATTATCAATTCCAGAAACAGAACAACAACAAAGGAACTTCCCTGAAAGCCAAGGCGCTGCAGATCTGTAGGTACCTTCAGTGCCATGGTGAAGCCCAGCAGAAGGATTTTTTGTTCTCAGCCTACACCAAATATTGCGATAGGATTCTGTTTCAGAGCAGCCTTGGAGTGGTTTAAGATGCAAAGCCGAAGGGATACCTCTATTTCTTGGTCTTCCTCACAGCTTCTCTGACTCCCTGGGTAATAACTTTCAATATCTTATCAATTTTGTTTTTTGTCAGTGCCTTCCTGCTGTACCACACTTTATCCCAGACAGAGCACAGTGACTTGGGAGACAGGTAAAGAGGGTGGTTGTCATCCAGCATGTCTGGCGGCCTCCTCCTGGCATACTCCTTGTAACTGGCGACTGGACAGCTCTCTGGATCCTCAGGCTTGGCAAACAGCCGTGGGCTTAGCTCCCCTTCATTTCCCTTGAGGCTCAGATCATGCTTCCACTCCAAGCACTCCACCTCACCTTTGGCCTTCCTCAGCACCACCTGCCCCCATAACAGCTGGCAGGCCTGGTGGTGGGTGCTTGCCCCAAACCCCCTAATGAGGTTGGTGAACATGAGGTGCAGCAAGCCCTGAGGGTGTGTCTTGCTTAAAATTTCCTTCTTATGAAGGTTTTCAACATCTTCGTCTGTCAGCTCCTCCACAACACTCCACTCTTCATTCTTCTTTTGGAACAGGCACCAATGCTTTAATTTATAGGCTTCCCGAGAGGCCCTGAACTCTGGCCCTCTCAACATGTTGTACTGGTAGTTGTGGTCCTTGAGGTACTGGTTGATGTTGTACTGGAAGAAGGTTAAGGAACGGGCAGAAAAATCCATGCCATTCTGTTTCTTGATAGAGTTGAAGAATGAGACCAGGTAATGGTCTAGGTCTGCAGGAGGCAGCATGTGGATCTTGCGCATCTCACAGGGGTGGTGCAACTTCAGCCAGTCTTTGAACACTTTTATGTCCCCACTGGTATTAGTGTTCTTTTTCTTCTGCTTCTTCAGCTCATCTAAAAGACAAGACACAGCTTTGTGGACAGCAAGAACCCACAAAGATCAGTAAAACACAAGGAGATACCGGATGGTGTCCACTTGCCTTCTGGAAGCCATTCAGAGAGGACAGGACTCTCCCAAACCCCTTCCCCTAGAACTGTGGGTCATATTTGTGTTCTCCAAAGCCAGCACAACCCAACAGTGCCAAACTCTCTGGGGAAAGTTTGGCTCCTTCCTGCTCCCTCTCCCTTGGCAGAGGGAAATTCCCCTCTCACTAAGAAATAACAGCATGAACCAAAGACTGGGGTGCATGGTGAGGGAGAACAAACAGGTGAGTAAAAGTGTACTATAATTTTGTTTAAAGGATAGCCAGGATTCCAGTTGGGCTCTCTCTCAAGTTGCCATGGCAATACCACATCTACCTAGTTCGATGTAGCATGAGAAATGAATTCTTTGGATTGCTGGAAAGCTCCATCTGCTCGCCTGTGACTCGTCCAGGGCTGAGGAGGGGGTGATGGAAAATGGCTCATGAGCCAACACCTAGAGATTCCCCTTTTTCACCAGGTTCTTTAGTACAGGCTTAGTTCTCATCCTGAAAGATTGATTGCTGTCCCACTGATTAGGGGTTCTGGCCTGTTTTGTACTGATTGCTCCTGGTGCAGAGAGGAAAAGCTCATGAATCAATAATGCTGAGGCTTCCTCTGAGCCATGAGCCAGTTACCTTGGCAGAAACAGCTACTACACAGACATTCCCAGAAGAATTCCCAGTCCCTTCAGATGACACATGATGTCAGTAATGAAAATAGTAAAAAACTGCTCCCAAACCCCAACTGTGGTCGTTTGTGTGGTTATGGCTCCACAAGGAACAACAACCCCTAAGCCTTTTCAGGACCAGCACATCCCAGGCAGACCCCAAATGCTGCCTCAGCAGCCTCTGCCCTTCCCAAGGACATGCCCAGGCCCCTGTGCTGCAGGACAGCACATATTAAAACCTACCTTCTTGAAAGGACTAAAGCAATGTGTGGAGTCTTGCATTTCCCATGCAGGACTAACACCCTGCTGCCTCTGCCAGTGCTGGAGGTTTTTCCACTGGCTTTGGTGCAGCCAGAGCTTTGGCCACAGTTTCTCTGCGTTACTTCCTCTTGTTTCTTTCTCTTGAGACCTGAGTTCCCCTCTTTGGCTCCAGTTTCCCACAGGGGCTCTCAAGTACAGCCAACATACATGGGGATACTTGGTTAAAAGGAAGACCACAGTATTCAAACTGGGATGTTGGGGCTGGGGCACAGCCAAGAACAGATTTGGGTACCCCAGAGAAGGTCATTCCCTAAAGAAGTACCAATTCCTTTAGGCAGGGAGCTTTGTAGTCCCCTTGAGCAGAAACTGGAGTGCCCCAAATCCAAAAGATTTACTTAGATGCTGCAGTACAGATCTTGGCAGTGATGTGAACTCACCCTCCTTGGATATTTTGGGAATGTGATTAATAGAACACCCCCACACCCCTGCAGGCACAGAACTCCACGCTGCCTTACCTTCGTTTGAGCCTGCAGGTGAACGGCTCTCTGGACTCTGGAAGGCTGAAGAATAAGGTGCTTGCCCAGATTCTGATGTCTCGCTGTCCTCATCCACGTTCTCAGCACCATCCCCACTGGAGCACGTCCCCGGTCTGTCACACTCTGGAGGGGTCAACTGGAGGTGTTGCTGAACATCAGTAGTGGCTTGGAACTCAAAGAATATCACAGAGGGCTGTGATTCAAGCTGGGAGGAGGAAGGGGTTTGGCACGTACCTTTGGTGCTACTGACTCCAGGAGGCTCCTTGGTATGGAAGCTTCAGCTGTGGGCCCTGCAGTAGTGAAAGGACGCAGCCTCAGGATGTTCCTGCTTGGGTTCTCTGAGCTGCTGACAGGAGCTGGCAGAATGTAGGCACAGCTTATGGGTGGCCTTGCCATGGGGGCAAAGGCAGCTTTTTGGGGGGCTGTTGGCTGATGCAATGCCATCTTCTGGCAGTGGTGCACCTGCAACTCCTCAGCAGACGGCTCTGACACATTATCCTGGCTGATTCTGTCTCCTTGCTTGTCTTCATTTGCCTCACACTGCTCTTCATCAGAGATGATCTGTAACTCTTCATCACTTTCGGACTTCACTTCCTGTTCAACAATTTGGACTCTACCACCAGACACTGAGAACTGCTGCTCTGCTGCAGAGAATGCTGGTTTCCTGGTATTTTGACTCCCTCTGGGTTTGTTATTTCTTGTGTAGGCACTGTCAGTCTTCTGCTTAGTGACCCCTTGGGATCTGCCGCATGACTCTGAGCTCCCAGAATCTGTTTGACCCATCTCAAAAGATGATGGGGTCAGCCTGAGCCTCTTATCCTCAAAGCTGGCTTCCCTTGCCACAGACTCAGAAGACGAGGGCCTCTTTCTCCTCTCTGCAGCCTCAGCCTCTTCTTCACCTCTGTTGTGTAAATTCCCACAGTGCCAGTGATAGGCATGCCCGACTTTGCACATCCACAGCACAGCGCTGTCATTGCTCAGGTGACCCATGTTCTGCATAAATTCCAGGGCTGGGATCTGGTTGCATATGGTGCCGTGAGTGTGTGCCCAGAGCACAAGTTTGGAGAGATCTGCTTGAAGGGAATTGGCACTGCTGCACCCTCCATCACTGGTGCTCTCACTCTGTAAAGGTGTGTTGGAGAGAATGTGAGTGAGAGAGGATGTGCAGACAAGAGCAGTCCTGGGGCTGTTTCTGTCCCTCCCCAACAATGTAATAATTGTAGTCTGGCAATTTCATCTCAGGGCTCCTTTTAAAAATCAATTTGTTCATTCTTTCTGTCTGTGCTATCATTTATGCCATAACAGAACACTCACCATGCTGCTGCTTTCTGCCTCACTGAGCCTTCTCTCAGGTGGAGATCAGTAAGTGACTCTTTGAATGGCCTTTCTCTCTCAGAACCTGAAATGATCATCACATGTGTGTGCTATATACATGGACATGTGTATCTGTATATATAGAAAACCCTGACCAGAAGATGCAACTGAATTTCTCCATGCTCAGCCCACTGCAGGCCTGTGCCCTCCCTGGGCTGAGCTCCCACTGCGCTTCCAGGAACTCTACACACAAAATCTGACTGGGGTAAATATTTGCAGGATCAGCCTCTGCAACACCAACGAAACGGAAACTAAATATAAACACTGAAAATAGAATTTTACAAACTGAACTCTGCAAGCTATTCCTTCAACGCTCTGTGGTTGGCAAGCTCTGTTTCTCCAAGTGCTGAACTGCAGAAAGAGAACTGGGAATAGCGAGGCAGGTTCAGCCTGACATTCTCTGATTTTGCAAACAGTCACAAGAGGCAGTTTCCCAACTGAAGGACTTGAACATGCAACTCATATTTATATTAGAGACTAAATCTGCAACTCTCCCATCTGTTTGGAAGGCTCCATGCAGCAGCCTGGAAGCCATCCCTGTTTCTGTGTCACAGGGAACACACAACATGCCCTCAGCACCACGGCAGCCCGGGAGCCTGCGCAGCCATCACCAGCACTGCGCACTCGCATCTCAGTCCATGCTTAATTAAAAGCTTTGCAGTCAGTGGTAGTAAAAGAGGCAAGGCTGGAAATGGCGGGCACTGGCACCTCTAGAGTGGTTTTTTGAGCAGTTATTTTGAGCAGTTCTGGCCTAAATGGAACACAGCTCTCGGAGAGAACAGGCCCTGGATGCCGAGAGCACACCTGAGCACGCACTGTGCAGGCACTGCAGCTCCAGCCCTGGGGCTCCTGCTCTCCCAGCAAGCTGGGGAACACAGGAGAAGCCCATCCCAGCTGACAGCTGTAGGGCTGCTCTGTGATCCATGAACACGGTGCGTGTCCACAGGAATTTCTCTCAGGAGTCTGGTAGTTTGGATGAGGGCAAAGGCAGCAGCACAGGGGCAGGAATGGCTGTGCCACAGGAGTGCTGCACCCGGGGCAGTGCTGTGCCCACAGCCCTCTGCCTTAGGTGTCCCATGCCTTCAGTGCCCATCCAGCACCAACACAACACACTGGCTCTCCTGTCCAAAGAGTACAGGTCACACCTTTCACCAGGAGGCACAGGAACTGCTCCCTTTGGGGTGAACTTACAGCACAGCAGCACAGCTCCCTTCTGCACTTAGGCTCCATCAATCCATATGTTCCTTCCTAATGATATCGCAGATAATTTTAGCCCAAATGCTTGGCTGTTGCGCGTGCCAGCGTGTGGAATGTGCAAAGGCAGGATTTACTGAGCATTTTTTACTGAAATCTGCTACTGCTTTAACAAAAAATCAGACAATAAAAGCCTTTTTGGAAGCAGCAAATGCAGTCTGAGCTCCTGATATTAATCAAGGCCTTGTATGGGATCTACTGTTCCTGTGAGCTCACTCCTGATGAATCCGAGCAAACAGGGCAGGGAGTCACCTCCAATGGCCATTTCAACTGCTCTGACCCCTCACAGAAAACAGGCTCTGTCCAAGCTTTTCCCCAGAGGTGTCTAACCTGTTCCCACCTCCCCAGGCCAGGGAGCCTCACAGCCTGCTCCTGGTGAGCCCCTACAAGCTGAACATAAACTTGGGGGAGAACTATTTTCCCTCCTGAAGTAAAAGAGAGTTTTATCTTTGAGTTCAGTCTGTGCAATTCCACGAAAGGGCTGAGCCACTAAGACAGACTCAAAGGAACTTTCATGCCAACAATCTGGTGCCTTCAGTCAGTGTGGGAAAAGGTAACAGGAACGGAAGCTCCACATGGTCATAAGGCCACAAAATTACTGACTTGGCAGATGAACATCTTGATCTCTATCACAGACTTCTGCAAATGGAATGCTTTTATCTTTCCTTATCTCCAGGCACATGTCTTCCTCTTCCTGATCTCTTGGAAAAAAAAGCCTTTTTTTTCTCTTGCTATTTAGTTCCCAGCACAGGCTCTGGTGCTCAGCTACAGACCCCTCAGACTTCCAGCAGCTGAGATTCCCTCAAAGGAATGGCAAGTGGAACCAGTCTGGATTCAAAATCACAGCTGAGTGAGAAAAATGACCACTGTCCTTCCCCCAAAGGCTGAACTGGCATGTGTCTTCCCTTTGAATAATAAAAATGTATGTTGATCATTGCCACAGTTTTTCCCTGCTTCCAGCAACTCTGGGATCCATGTGGAGAGGGGACTGGGCTTGGAGCTTGGGGCTGAGGTTTGTTTCTGAGCCTCGTGCCTGATTCAATGTGTGTTTGACTGGGAGTGATGTTATGGGTTAATCCTCTTTCCAGGAGAGGCTCCCATCTGATAATGGACACTGTGTACAGGACCCACACCTTTCTGCAGGAAAACAGGACATTCCAGAGCTGTACAGTAAAGGATTTTCATTTTTTTTTAACCCACAGGGAATTCAATCAACTGCTGAAACCTGTAGTTAGGTGAATTCAGGCTCACTTATGGGAAAAAAAAAAAAGGTGTTTGGTGGTTTTTGTTTTTTTTTTAAATCCACAAGGTTTGGCTTTTTCAGTCCCTGCTCTGCACTGCTTTCCAAGTCTCAGTGCTGTGGGTGCTGATTTTACCTCTGTATTCCAGGAAATGTGCCCAGGCAATTTCATAGGAGTCTCCAGCACTCAGGGGAGACTGAACTTTGGGCTGGCTGAAACACGGAAATGCTCTTTCTAGACTGAATGTGTGTCCTTGAGTCCTTGGGGGGGTGGGGGGTGGGGAGGGGCAGCAAACTCAGCACTTTTTGAGATTTATCCTCCTGTAAGGTCTGTCAGACATGGAGTCACCCAAGAATGTGACTGGGATCTTCCTCTCTCCCCCTCCCAGAAGGCCTGAACCCATAAAACAGACACAGCCTTGTGCAAACAGAAGCACTACATCAAGACACTAATTTTGAGGCACTAAAAGCCCTTTGCCTCCTCTGTCCTTGTCCCATTGCCCTGGTTCCTCTCACGCCTGTTTTGCAGATTAAAACCTGGGATACACAGGGAGCCAGGGAACTGGAGAGTGCTGGCTTCCCTGCTCCAGATAAGACAGCGCAGGAAACGGCAACAATCCTGGTAGGAAAACAACAGGATGCAGAACAACAGTGCTAAAACTTGACTCCTGCCCCCTTCCCCACTCCCTTGGGAAACCCTCTCTGGAGGTGAGGAGACCTGGGACAGCCCTCAAACACTCGTGGGACACTACCAGAGCATGGGGGCACTGCCGGGGCCGTGTCAGGGCAGGAAGGGCTGAAGCTGCACTCAAAACACATCTGGCCGCAGGACGGGAGCTGAGTGAAGCAGCTGCAGCTCATGGCTGCCAGAAATCACGGAGCTCGTCCCACCCTCCTTAGCAGCAGCCTTGGGGGCGGATCCATCATTTCCTAGCACATCGATTTTCCTGTTCTCTGCGATGTTTGTTTCCCTCCTCATCTGCCCCGTTCAAGAATCTTCTGAGCACCTCTTCAGCTCTCTTCCTGCTTCCCCACATCCTTCCACCAGCCCCTCCTGCCCTGCTTGCAGAAATACAATTCCCAGGATACATCCTGTACTCGCTACAGGGCACCATGCCTCCATTTTGAGAGATGCTCCCAGAAAATCCCACCCGGCGTGTCTGTGGAGGGCAGGATCTGACTGCAGGCACCGGCTCCAAGCAGGAGACAGACCCTGCTGGCAAACACTGGCCTCCAGCACCACATTCCTTAAACAAGAGCTTTCTTGTTCAAAGACTCGGCCACCACTTTTTCCCCAAGTTCTAATTATCTCTGCTCCTGAGGGGCTGCGTTCCAGAACCACTGGCCTGGGATGTGACTGTGAGCACTAAATCATGGCCTCTGAAAAGTGCTAATAAAAGCCACGGGCAGCTGGCAAGCACTGCCTGGACCACCAAACTGAGATGCGCCACCAAACCAGCCTGAGTGATGGAAAAAATTCATTGGAAACCATGGACTTCTATAAATAGGAGCTCACGTTGTATTTCCCAGGAGGAAGTTGGAAAGCTGAAATCAGCGCTGGGCAAATCTGTGACTTGTGCAGGAAATGCTGCAGCGTCACTGTCACGGTGTCAAGGTGGAGTCTGGGGGCACCTCACACCTGTGCCAGTGCCCCGGGGACAGCTGGCACGACTGGCCCCACGATTCCATGTGCAAGCTGTGACAGATAAGCACAGAGACATTATGGGCACAGCCCAGACGTGAGCAGTGACCGTGTCCCTCTCCGCTGTTCGTGTGACACTGATCTGTCCCCTCACCCTGGGCACGAGCTGCCGGGGGCCAGAAGGCCCGTGCTGGAGCATCGCTGCTTCACTCGCTGCTCTCACACCGGGCACGGGGTGGCTCCGGTACCTCCTGCTGCACGAGCACCTTTTGTCCTCCCGGTTCTGCCGCGTTTGGGCTCGCCAATCACCCAGGAACGATGCGGAACGGGAACCTCTTTGTTCCCGCTCGCCGCGGCCGGATCCGCCCGGTACCGGCAGGGGGAGCTCGGCTCCGGTACCGG
>JAHLSL010013559.1:22605-50491 GCA_025920805.1 Petroica traversi | reverse complement strand
CCTGCTGAAACTTCAAAAGCTGCTTCAGAAAATGGTTTTAGGTTTTTGCAGAGTTGGCAGCGAGTGGCCCCTGGCTCAAGGCTGCTCCCATCTCCTTCTCCCGAAAATGATCCTGAGCTGTGCCCAAATGATCCCCTTTGAATAAGTTGCTTTGTTAAAGCATGCGAGGAGTCCTTATGGGCAGTGCTGCTTTGGAAAATGACCTGGAGGTTTTACTGATGCTGCTTAATTTTTCCTCTTATTGCGTAGGAATTTTCCCATTATTGCATCAGAAAAAAATAATTTTTATGAAGTGCTTTAGTGCCTCTTCTTTTGGAACTTCTTTTGGGAAAAGTTTTAATCCCCTCCTGAAGGCTGATGTGTAGGATATCAGAAGGAAGCTTGGGATAATTTACTGAAGGGGTGTGTGATCTGGAAATACATTGCACGTTTCTTGAATAAAAATTCTGAAATACTGTTGGAGCTTGTTTCCTGTGGTATGTGTTATCAAGTGGGCTACAACAATATCCCAGGAATCGATAGTTCTTGGCAAATAAAATGTCTCTTCCTGTTGGATACTACTAAATGCCATCCCCTGCTAAGGCACTTTATGTAAAACATTTCCTGTGTGAGAGGCCCACAGGAGGAACAGGAAGTGGGAGAAACTGCTCTGGGGTAAGTTCGAGAGTTTGGGAAATGTGGGGCATTCCCGTTCTTATTGTGCTTTGTTGGCAGTAGGTTTTTTTTAAGGTTCTGGAAATGCCTGGATTAGTGTTTGTGCGTTAGCTGAGGAATGCTTGCTGTGTTTGGGGATGCTGGTTCCTTGAACTGCTCCATGCAGATGGGTTTCATTAGTTCATTAGAGCTGACCCTCGAGTGCAGCCAACCCATCTGCCTGGTAGGTGACCAGCGCTGGGCATGGGGAGCGATGTCAGACACGGCCTCCTCCGAGGACTTCCCTGGAAAATACGGAGCTATCGCGTGGTTTCCCGAGCAGCCGTTGGACCGGGCTGTGGCTCCAGCTGCAGAGCGCTGGGTTATGATGACACGGCAGGTTGGAGGGAAGAGGAAGTGTGAGGAGCTGAGCTGGCTTGTGCTGGCGCTGCGGTTCGTTGTGGAGCTGGGGACACTCGAGCCGCCTGATGAGATCGGGCAGGACTTTGGTGCAAGTTATGAATTGTTGCAGGAGAGGAGGCAAGCATGAACTAGTAAATGCAAGGGGTTTTTAACATTAAATCACTGTGTAGAGTGTTTCTTGAGTGCTTCAGATTTCATATTGCTGGTTCAGGAAGGACTCCCCTACCTGTTGTGTATACCCTGCTGTGTGGAGCTGCTGCAGGTCAGTCAGCTGGCCATTGCTGTATCCTGTGCTCTGAAATCACAGGCAGTTCTTTGAGAGGAGTTGAACCTGGCAAGGCTTGTCCGTGACAGTCCAAAGGGGTCATTTCTGCTCTCTGTTTTGTGTTGCTGCTTTTCAGGGATTGGGATTTATTTTTTAAAAAAATGCATTCACCAGTGCAAAGGTATAACTGAAGTCTTAGGCTGGCTCATCCACTTCCACGAAACAGTAATGTGGAGGTGCTCTGAGGCTCTGGAAGATCACCTGGTCCAACATGCCAGGCCATGGGCAAGCCATTCTGATTGAACTAATGGAAGACATTGCTGTAAGGAGGTGTGTGTTATGGTGTAGAGAGTTCAGTGCTGACAGGAGCTGGTATGGATCACTTGAGGTATAGCTTGTGCTGTTTTTCATCTTAGTTAATCAGTTTTAGTCTTCGTTTTAGGAGGTTTAAGTATCTAAGGCAGAGCTTAATAACTTTTTCTTAGTGGAATTGATAGAGGAATTTTATGTAGGGTGTACCCCAGGTGGGTATTGCCTGGACCTCTGGGCACTCTTCTGTTGTGGCCCTGCTCTGGCAGTGCTGTCGTGTCCCAAGGGCTGCTGTGAGCCCTGGCTCCTGCTCTGCCCCTGGGACCACAGGAGCTCTGGTGTTGGTCTCTTCAGCTGTGCTAGAGCCTGGCAGGGTCTCTGTGGGTGTCGGGGACAGGAACCTCAGAAGGGGATGTTGGTGACGGAGCTGACTCGTGATGCTTTTCCTCTTGGTGTGGTCAGAGTCGAGGTCACATCGCTGGGCTCGCGGAGGCCAGGATTTCACTCCTACCTCGTGCCCTCAAAGGAAGAGCTGATGCTGCTGTAGGGAATGGGACAGCTGCAGTTTTCTGGCACTGCTGGGTCTTGGATCTCCACCATCACCATCTAATAATTTTTCTTTGTATAAACTGTCCTTGGCTCACCTGCAAAGACAACTGTGCACTTTGACTTGCTTTTTTTCTTACTACTGTAAACTATGCTGGATTTTTGTGGCAAACCTATCTAACTTTTTTAATCCTTTTCTTTCTTTTTTCTACAGCATTGTCCAAGATATAACAGTTGGTACAAAGGTAGGCACTTCTCACTTTTTCTCTCTTTTTACACTGCTCAGCATCTGACCTAGTTTTAGCCTGACCAAATGTAGTTCTTCAGCTGTAAAGGGTTATTTCTGGTACCATATAAATTGGTTTTAACCAGAAGGTAATTCAGTTTCATGTGCATTTAAAACTTATAATATGGCTCAGCATTTAGCTCTTGGCATTTAGGCATTGATGATCAACTTTATTCCATTTAGAAACAGCCCTTTTCCCTGCTAAAATGTCAAGCTATGCTTATTACTTATGTGCTAGACAATGCTTCTCCATGAAAAAAATGGTCCTTTTCCTTTGGAGAACTCCATTTCCTTTGTTTGTGTGAATTTCTGCTCAGTTATATGTCAAAAATCCTTCTGCCACAAAAGGGAGGGTTTAGCAGTTGATTTTTATCTCGTGTGAGTACAGTAAATATGACCTTTGCCCTTCTAGTCTCAGGTTTGGAAAGTGCAGCCTTAGCCCTAAACTCAAAGTGCTGACAGGAGGCTCCTTATCGGCCGCGGGTGGCAACAGGCGTCACGTTCACTGGATCAGTGCTGGTCCCGTGGAATGCCAAATTGGAATGTGAAGGACAGAGTGGGGTGAAGGGTTCGGGTTTGATTTGGTGAATGTTGTAGCTCTGGGGTCAGGACTGCAGTGAACTCAGCCCTGGGTGTGTGTTGGCTGTTGGTGATGTGGCTGAGCAATGCATAGGGAGCCAGTGACCAAGAGCTGCCAGTGACTGAGAGCCATGAGTGGCCACTGGAAGGGCCAAGGAAGCTGTGCTGTGGGATGGGACTGATGTGGAGTGAAGCTGGTGCACTGGGAGCACCGACAGCCCTTCAGAATGGGGTAGGAGCATCACACAGAAAGTGCTGTTGGCCAGCAGAGCTTTGTGTTGGAAGTACAGAATAAACTGTGTTAAGCACAGACAGCCTAATAGTGCTTTAGGGGTCTTAAGGGGCTCTAACAGCTGTGGGGGGAAACTTCTACTTTTCCTCCTTCGGGAATCTCAAATTTGAATTAATAATAGTGTCTGGTTCGGGTGGAAATGCTGTTTGTTGCAAAGAGCTCAGTTTGCCATCGGATGCGAGGAGGAGAGGCTTGAGCCTGGACAATAAGGTTGGTTAATAGTTCATAGCCATTATGAAAGGTGGACCAAGGCATTCCTAGAGTAGTTTGATACGTCTGCTGGGAAACTGATTAATGTCGGTTAAGGTTTCCTGGTTTTTAACAATGTGTAATTTATAACTTTTAGAAGTGGTTTTATACATAAGTAAACTTGACCGGGAAGTTTCTGAAATTGTAGTAATCCTCAGTGAATCTTGGAGTTTTGGAGTGGGGGATTGCCTGCCTCGTGCTTCTATCTGGGGGGATTCCAGTCCCTGGTTCCAGTCAGATGAGGGCTTGGAGCAATCCCATCTGAGTGCCTTCACCCCTGGCATGGGACAGCATTGTACCCGTGACTCTGCTGGTTGGACAGCAGGGAGGAAGTGGTGAGACTAAAATGTGCATGGAACATGAGGTTTCTTGTCAAGTCAGACAAGGCAGGTTTAAAGAAAGTTGAATCTAAATTTAAAGAGTGGCAGAAGCAAGCAGGAAAGCTGAATCACCTTGGTAAAGGTAAGTTTTCAACTGATTTTTGCTGTAGCCACGTTATCTGATTGTGTTTAGGTAAGTCATTGAATATGCAGGTGTAGCTCTTGTAATAGAAGTCGCTTTGTTAGTGCTTGGGTGTAATGTATCTGGGGTTTCTGTAGGTAAATTGGAGTCTGTGCATATCTGAGAGCAAGGTGAAGCTTCTCCTCTGCTCCCATCCTCAGCCTGAGTCAGCCACATCAGACAGTTTCCCTTGCTCCTGGGATCCAGCACAGACTGGGGTGTCCATTCTGTCACCTGTGCTCACGAGAGCTTCCTGCCTGAGCTACCAAATCACACAGGGAGATCTAAGCTGGAAAGCTTTTTAATCTGAGGTGTAAATTTACTCATTCCTGATGTGTGTGTGCACAGAAGGTAGGATTTTGTTAAGGGTGTTGGAAGATGGCAGTCCTCAAAATCTGTCAGCTCTTGCCATGCTCGGTGACATGGTACTGAACCCCCAGTAACTTTGTCCATGATCTGATATTGTGACTGGAATGTCCCAAAGCTGGCTCAGACAAGTAGGAAAAGTGCCTGTGACTCAAACCACTGCTGAGTAACGTGTCACAGCAAATTCCCAGCGGCCTCTTGGTGTCTTCGTGCTGTGAGTGCTGAGCTTAGCTTGGAAGTTGAGGACTTTCATAAAGTCAGTTTTTTTCAATTTGTTCAGTGTTATTGCTTTAAAAGGAAGGCTGCTGGCATTTTTTTTCCTCACATCCTTAATTTACATATCAAGAGTATTTACATCCACTTAATTTTTTCAAGGTCTTAATTAAATTTAGTTTCTTTAACTTAAGAAGCCCCCAGGTGTTCTAGTAGCTTACTCTCCTCAGCACTGTACTGCCCAATGGTCTTGTTTTTAATCAGGTGTAATTGTAGTAGCCATTCCAGGCTCCTCAGTTTAAAGTGTGTGAATTTGTTTAGGAAGCTCATTTCCATTCTGGTGTGGGGGTTCCTGATGCACATCATTCTGGAATGTCCTGCAGATTAGAAACACATGATCTAAGACTTACGTCTTCCCATAATTTCACTGCTGTCTGAAAAGGAAGAAAGTATGGCCCTAAGATGGAGGCACTGTATTTGAGCACTGAGGTGCTCTTTGACCCTGCAGTTGCCTTTTGCAAGTACTCTGATCAAGATCTCTCTTTGTTGTGTCTCCTTGCCCTTTGTTTCATTTCTCTGGCTATCCCTGTTCCTTCACAATCTGAGCAGTACTAGAGAGAGGATAAGCTGTGACACGTTGCTGTTCTTTAAGTGAAATTGCATTTCAGTGATTGGAAAAGTCTCAGAATAGTTTTGATGCTGAATAATCCCATAGTTCCTTGGCTAAGTCAAGCTCTGCTTGAAAGATTTCCCTTCCAGAAACCAAAAGTGCAGTTGTGTGGCATTTGAGAAGTTAATTTTTAAAACAGGCTTTGCTGGAGTGTGATACAGGCTGACTGCATAGAAGTGATTTGTGGTGAAGCCAGGATCTTTGCCATGGGAACAGTAATTATGGCTTCAGGCAGTGGGCCAAGAATGTTGTGAGGAAATTCCAGTCCCCTCCTATGGCTTTAGTTAGAGGCTGCAACAAGCTGGCTCTTGTGGCCTCCTCATCAGGCGTGAGCACACATGGGAACCACATGTTGGTGGCAGGGGACACGGATGGCAGTGGCAGTTGGGCGGCGTCAGGTCACCTGGGTGTGCCAAACAGCTCCATCTCACCTGAGAGTGCTGCATGCTGCTTTATGTGCCCGAGTCTTCAAGTCAAATATCTGTTAATAAAATGGTTTTAGAAAATGCTGGATTTAAACCTCAGGCCTACTTTGACTTCAGTCTGTGATGATTAAAAAAAAAAAGAAGAGGAGAATATTTAATACATGTGAATTTATTCAACTGCACCTTTTTAATCCCACAAGTTGTAGGGGTGAGCTCTGGTTTCTGATGTCTGCTTTAGGTACTGTCAGGCTAGAAAACACAGGTATGCTGGTGCTGCATCTGTTGTCCTCTCACACCGGTAAGAAGAGGAAGCATTATTTAATTTCACATTCCCCATGGCTCTGGTACAACTCTTTCAAGTTTCCTACAAGAACATTTTGAATGCTGTGCTCAGCTGGGCTGGTGTTTGAGCCATCCCATTCGTGGTGCTACCTCTGCAGAGCTGCAGTTCAGATGCAGTTGTGCTGCCTGGAGAGTTCCTGCTAAACTCGTGGTTCCACTGGCCCTCTGGCAGATGTCCTTCCGTGGATTCTGTGTTCCCGGAGTGACTCATCCAGTGCTCTTTCTCCCTGATAGGATTTCTGTTGAGCTTTGCCAAGGCCCCTCTGCTCCATGGCAATGACTTGAAAACTCAAGGTTGACGAGTAGTTAAGTTTCAGCTTGGGAGCGGTGGATCATAAAGCCTGGGCGTGTGCTGCCCTACCGAGCCAGCATGACTGCATTGCTGCAGCACTTGGAGTTTAGGAATTTTGGGCTATTTAAACTGGCCACACCTTTTATTTGCTCAAAGGGCAGGTTTGTTTCGAAGGGTGTCTCCATAGTAGCAAAGACTGAGAAAGAAAGTTAGGAGGGGCTGCTGGCTGAGTGGGTTGAGGATCCGGCTTTGCTGTGAGGCTGGTGTGTGCTCAAACTCTCAACACAGCTCGTTTCCAAAGCACACAGGGTGAGCAGGTGCAGCACTAGAGAGTCTGGAGGCTTTTAGGAACTCCAGGACCTGTCTGCAGCCTCTAGAAACAGTGCTGGCACTTGCAGCAGTACTGTGGTAGGAAACTGCTGTGCCCTGACCATCTCACCTAGCTTCAAAGGGGCCGGGACTGTGTGTGTGCCCAGTGTGCCATTGGGGATCCCAGTGGGGAGCTTGCCATTGGCTGTTTTGTAGGGATATCAGCCTCAATCTTGTCCAGGCAAGAGGGAGGCTGTAACACTTGAAAGCCTGAAGTGGCAGGTGACTGGTGTTGGCTGAGCAGAGCATGGGTTGAAAATAAGTGTCCTCTGTGCCTGCTGGATAGACTGATGCCTCATCCACTCTGTCCATGGAATATGCTGACTGCTGGGTTGGACTTAATTTGATTAATGGTATATGTATATGTTCTTGTGTGTGAATTGGTTCATTGGCAATTTGGTGAATTAAACTGATCCCAACTCCTGTGGTTGTGATCATATCATAAATTGTGTATCCAATGCAAGAATGTCACCGAGGTGGGAGCAGCGTCACCCTGTGGGCTGTGGAATCTTGAAGTTGCTTTGTGTTGGCCTTACCTTCCCAGCTTCCTGGAGACTGTTTGGGGTGCAGGTGTGCATGTTCTTCAGAAGCGTTTCACAAAAAAGTTGACTCATTGTTTGTGACACAAATTGGAATGTTTTTCACACTACTTTAACTGACTGAAGAGTTCTGGAGGCGGGAGAGGGGAATAGAGGGGAAACATGAGTGAGCTATGCTGGACATGAGTCTTTAGTGGAAGGCAAGGAAAACTGGCATCCTTCCTAGTAGTTTAAATTTAGTTCCATTCTTGAATCTCGAATCTCTCAGCAAAAAATGTTGGAATGTAACATGAGTGTGATGATGATGTCATCAGACTGGATTTCTCTTAATAGTTTCTTCACAGAGATTTGAGCTGAGAACTGAAGGATCAGAGCATTCCTGCGTCCCTCTGGGACTGACCTCAGACAGCCCCTGATGAGCCACTTGCTCCTCCTGTGCTCAGAGGCATTTTCTTGCCTCTTTGATCAGAGCAGAGGGGTTTTGTGAGCTCAGTAGTCTGTGTCATTTTAAAGAAAATATTACAGTGGTCTTTTATTTGCTCTACAATATTTTTCCAAATGTAGAGAAAGTGAAGAACAATGATGCCCATGTGCTCTGGCTTCTTGCAGGACAGATTGCCTTTGTTTTCTTTTCAGAGGGTTTTTCCAGGTGCTGCTGTTCCCTGCTTTGCATTCTGTAACTGCCTGTTAGCTGATGGCCTGCTTGCCTCCAAAATGCACCTTTTCCTTCTCAAAGTACTGCTATCCCAAGTCTGTCAGAGCAGTGTAAGGTGCTCCACATCCACAAGCAGTCCCACTGCTCTCTAGAGTTTTGTCAGTGAACCAGAGAGAAAAACAGATTTTTTGTAGATCTTGAGCTTGACCAGACTTCTGGCCTTTTTGGTTATTGTCCCCTTCCTTCCCATGTGCTGTGCCTTTTTACCTTTGCTTTAATTTAGCTTTCTGCCTAAAAGTTGATGAATATCGTGTGTTCGACTTGAAATGAATGTTTTTATGGTGGTTTAGTTTGTGTTTGTTTCTAGAAGCCTTTTGCACAGGCAGGATGCAGTTGAATTACTGTAATCCATTTAAAATAAGTGCTGGATCTTAAGTAGATAAAGGATTATATAGGGCAGCTGGGAATTTCTAGGTGTGCTGATAGAAGCTGAGACAATCTCTGGCCTCATTCCAAAGTGTTGTAAGCCAGGTAAAATCCTACTGGCAGTGAGGCAGTATGTATTGTATGTGAATGAGCTGTTGCTTTTTAAGCTGTGAAAGCCTGGACAGACAAAAAGTTCTTGGGATTTACTTGTTAAAACTTCAAGGCAAGACTTAGAGTTTGGGGTGTGGTGAAAAACACTACTGGGGGAGATGTGAAGTGTTAAGCTGTACCTTGCAGCCTGCCTCTCCCTGAGTCTGAAAAGGGAAGAGGGAATTGTTGGCAGCAGGGCTGCCTGGAGCACGGTGTGTGATTAAATTAGTGCAGCTTGGGCAAGGGGCCTTCTGTAGCCAGGAGCATCAGGCCAGAGGAGGCTGCTGGCATGGAAACCCATCCCAGCGGGGTTTCCCTGGTGCCAGTGTGCTACTGACTGGGGGATTTGGGTGGTGGAAACAGCCCTACCCTGCTCCAGGTAGCATCTGGCTGTGTAACTCCAGAAGTGGTGGTTGTTTTCAGTCAACAGGAAGAGGAGATTTGTTAGTTCAAACGAGGAATTTGATGTGCTGCGAGCGTGCTGTGGCTTCTGTTAATCCCGTCATAAAAATACCAGCTGTGAAAGAATGGCTGAGCAGAAATGTCAGTGTAATTAATGCCTCTGTGAGCAGGGGTGGGAACTGGGGGTTGGAGAATTGTGTCTTGAAGTGCAGCTGAGCCTCCCGGAACGACTCAGAGTACAACAGGGAGAGAAGCAGTGCTGGGGGTGGATATGGGTGAGCAGCAAGTACCCACAAAGCCCTTGCTGGGTTTGTTTCATTTTGAGCCTGAATTGAAGTATACAAAACTTGAGAATCAGTTACTTTTCTACTGTCTTTCCCAATATAATTCAAAATACCCAGTGGGTGCGTTGTTGGTGAGAAGCTTTTCTAAACCTGTTCAACCAACCAGGCTTGCTTTGGTTCCTCTGCCTCTACTGAATTTGGTATTTGTATGAAACATTTGAATTTATGCCATGGTTTTAAAGAAACTCTTTAGTGTTTCTAACATGTACAAAAAGAAAAGACAGGAAAGAGTTTGGAAAGAGACTGACTCCTGCATTGTAAGGGCAGAGAGCTAATGGAGGCTGCTGAGTGCTCATTACTGTGGGCACAGACATAGAAAACTGGGTTTCAGTTTGCCTCGAGTTTGGTCATTCCAAAAAAGCAACTATTTCCTGTGGTTATCCAATATCAACTCCAACAGGAACTGAGGAAGAACACAGCTGATGAAAAGTTGTTGATGCAGCCTCCTTGTGCTGGGGACTGGCCTGTGCAGCATGGAATGGCAGCATGGGGTGGCCACTGAGGCTCCTTAGGGCACCAAGTCTGCTCCTCTCACACTTCAGCAGCCACTCCTGCACTGGGAGATGTGGGGAACAACTTGTGTGTGACTGCACAGTGCTACATGTACTATCTGTAAACTTCCTTGTGTGGAGAAAAGACCTTGGAATAACTGCCCTTTTCCAACCACTGCAATCTTCCCTCCTCGTTTGCATGTACTTCCAGCTGGGAAGCTTACAAATTGACTGCTGCTGCTTTTGATGTTGAACAATCACCCCCCCTCTGCCTCCCGGCTCCGGTAGCAGTGGGCAGCACAGGCTGTCTCCAAGATAAGAGGGGAGTGGATTGGAAATTGCACTCCTTAAAGAGACACAGACATGTGGAGCTGCAGTGATGTCCTTGTCATCTCTGCCTGCGAGAAAGTTCTTAAATATGCCAGAAAGTGTTTATTTTAAACAAACCATTAGGAAAGCTAAATTATTTCCATAATGGTATAAATGCTTGTTTTTCCAGTTTATAGTTTCCTAGTGTTGCCTCCATGAGAGCCAAAATGTGGCTCATTCTTCCAGCGTTTCCCTGACGGATTGCAGGAGCTGCCCGCTATGTTTGCACAGACACATCAATTTGTGCTGGAAGAGCTGGCGTTCTGGCTGTGCAAAATTTTACAAGTTAATATTTAAGAAGATGTTTTCAAACATTTAAGGCCTGATCCAAGGGCTTTCATGAAGCCAAAAACAGTTGATTATATGTGTAGGGCTGTTCTTTGGTGCATGGTTGGTGTCAGTAGCTGTCAGGTGTATCCCAGGCTGTGGCACAGAATGCCATACCTGGAGTGGCAGCAGCAGTGCAGGTACAAGAGTGTTCTAACAGCAAACCGGAGGATTTTTTCTATCCTTGGATTTACGCCTTAATTTGAGTCATCAAAGGATGGGATCACAGTCTAATAGCCTTCCAGCCCAGCTTGCCTCTTGCTGCACTCAGGAATCGAAGTGCTAATTAGAACAGCTGTTAAAAGGCCCTTTCCTAATGACTGTGCCTTGTGAGGAGGAGGCCGAGGCCAGAGCCTTGGTGGGAGCTGGTCAGTGCTTGCAGGTGACCAGCAGCAGCTCATGAACCGCGGTTTGGAACCTGGCCTAATTCTCATCTTCGGGACATCAAAGTCCTTGAAGCCTCTTTGAAGAGCTGGCAGTGAGTAGTCAAACGAGAAATTCAAGATTTGAGGGGGAAAGAAAAAAGTCCAAACCGTGTGTCTGTAGCTGGGTGTTCTGGGGCTCTCAGTGACCTACTTTCCCAGCCTGTCTGCTGGGGAGTGCACAGAGCTTTTGTTGTTGCACGGCTCCTGTTTCTGCAGGTGCCACCAGATACAGGGCGTGTGGAAGATAAGGGTTTCTGGTGCCATGGTGTGGAGCGGGGTACGTTTCCATCGAGGTGGGTGGGAGCTGCCAAGACAGGGATGAGCTCTGAGCTTTTTTCTGTTGATAAAAGCCTTTTAGTGTGGTGCTTCTGTGGAAGTGTAGTATAAAAAATGATGAGAAAGTGCTCTTGTGTGTTAGATCTGTGGTATCATGTTTGCTCACAGTTTACAATGGGATTTGAAGTCTTCCATGTAATTTACTTGAAATTAAGCCATGCTGATTGTAAGGAGTATTGTGTTTGCAAGTATGGGTTGTGCTAAGAAGTCAGGCACGTCTGCTTTTGTCTTAGTAGTTTTTTATACCTACTACTTGGGTTAGACCAGTCCTGGTCAGTTGTTGCAATTTAGGTTACTTTAGAAGGAATACTGTATCCGCAAATACCTTCTTCCAGATCAGGGTGCCCCAAGCCCTGTCCAGCCTGGTCATGAACACTTCCAGGAATGGGGCACAAAATGTGCAGCTTTGGTTCAGAACTGCCAAGTCATTCCCGAACAGTTCTGGCAGCTTCAGAGTGAAATTTGTGTGGGTTGGGAGTAGTCAGAAACCTGTTTTGCCACGTATGACAGGAGAAGGTGCGTGTTGGTGCACAGCCCTGTGTGTAGTGGCTACACACAACTCAGCAACACTCCAGCCCTGAGATCCCTAATGCTGAGCTGAAAAGAGATACTGGATAGTACTGCTCCATTACTAAACTGGATCTCACTGATATTTAATTCATGGAGGTGAGCTTCACTGCCCACTGCCAGTATGTTTTCACTTACACTTGTGTTCAACTCCTCTCCAGCTTTCTCTCAGTTGTTCTGCTTTAGGAGGGCCTGGATAGAATTGAGTAAAATGCTGTCTGTTTACTTGTCATCTGTTCTCTTCCAGCGAGCAGCTGAGGAGCTTTTCTCTCCTTGTGTTACTACTAACGGACCCTTTATCATGAGCAGCAACTCTCCTTCTGCAGGTAATATTGCGTGGAAACAAGTACAGCAATTTATAACTACTGTGAGGAGGTCTGCGTTTTCCTTCTTAGTCATAATTTTAAAAACTCCTCATTTTTAGTACTTACTAGGCCTTTTGTGGGATGGTGCTGAATAGTAATAATAAACCTCTGCCAACAACACTAGGCCAGGTGGAAAGGAATAAAACACCAATCTGGAGTTAGTGGCTCAGACCTGCACTAAAAATGTGGGTGGATAGGTGTGTGCTTTACACAAACTAGGAAATGGCCACTGGGGAATTGATTCCATTGCAGTGGCATTTGGCTGTGTTGCTCCCATCATGTAACTTGGGGGGAAAAAAAGAGTAAAGCCATGTGTCTTCAGACTCAAGTTAACTTAGACTATGGAATTTCTCTGTAATAGTGCAGTGACTGGCTGGGGAGCAGAATCTGTGTGTCAGCAGTGGGAAGTGTGTGCTGCTCCTTCCAGAGCCTTCTCATCAGCAGTAACTCTTGCTTCTTACAGCTAATGGAAACGACAGCAAAAAGTTCAAAGGAGATAACAGAAGTGCCGGGATCCCATCCCGAGTAATCCACGTCCGCAAGCTCCCCAGTGACGTCACGGAGGCAGAGGTCATTTCTTTGGGCTTACCCTTTGGCAAGGTCACCAATCTTCTGATGTTGAAAGGAAAAAACCAGGTATTGTCTCCATAATTGAAAGCATGGACTGTGTCAAAGGCTCGATGAGTTTGTCATCAGGAAACCAGCTCCAAGTTGTTTAAACAACTGCCGTGTGTTACAAGTCAATAACTTCTGCGTACTCTTATTTTACTTTTCTGTGATTATCCCATGAGCTGTAGAAAACACCATTTTCAGACTGCAGAAGGAGCTCAGTCCATAATTACAGGTTGTCACTTATAATTAGCGTTAGGCCTGGTTTGGAAATTGCAGGCCAGGGATTATTTGAACAGCAGTACCATGAGTTGGCCTTTTTCACTCAGGCTTGCTTGACAGCTGAGTTACTACCATGTAACGTGGCATATTGAGGATACCTTTCTAGATCTAGTAAATGAGCTGGGTAAGGCTGAAATACTCTTGGGTAATGCAGGAGGTGTGCACTAATTTGGTAACTAAAATTGTCTTGCAAATTAAGGAGTAAAAAAGCAAGCCAACTTTAATCATTGCTTAAAATAATGTCTTTAATCTTAATTATGAAAAGGTGCCTCTGATGTATTGCATGGTGTGATTATATGCAAGTGCTTAATGCAGTGACTTGCTGCAATTCCTTATGTTTCTCTTCTGGGGAACAGAAGCCCCTAAGGGTGAGGAGCAGTAAGGGGCCTTCCTGTCCTGGAGAGAAGTGAAGAGTCTGGATTGTTGCTCTATTTTTGTGTTCTTACAGACACTTAATGTCTAAGTACACGTAGCATGGAAATCTTAGGGTTAGACTGCAGCATTGCATTAAATCAATCTGGAGAGGGAAGATCCTCATCTGTTGTACTTCCAGTTGGGTTTTAAACCCAGTTCCAATTCTGTACAAAAACACACGTGTAAACGCAGCTGTGAAAACCCAATCCTGTTACGGCTTCGCTGGAGGTTTGGGGTGACCTGATACTGTCCTGGTGTGACGTGTCCATGTTGGGTTTCACTTTCCAGGCTTTCATAGAGATGAACACAGAGGAGACAGCCAACACCATGGTGAACTACTACACCACAGTCACTCCGGTGCTCCGGAGCCAGCCCATCTACATCCAGTTCTCCAACCACAAGGAGCTGAAGACAGACAACTCTCCAAACCAAGCAGTCAGTTTGTTCTCTGCGTTATCATCCCAGGGAGGGGGGACACACAGCCAGATCTCTGCTGCTGGCTTGAGATCCAGGGGCTCGAGTAACGTGTGGTGCTTTAGGATGTTTGTTTCTATTGTTTAAAAGATTTTTATGAAGTGCAGCCTTGATGGGGCAAAACTCAGCTGTGGTAGAGCACAGCTTGGTGCTGGTAGGTGCAGCTTTGAGGTGGCAGTACCTGAACCCAGCAGGTCTCAAGGCTCTGAGCCCTTAAGGGTCTCTGCACCACACACTCTGCAGAGGGGAAGAAGTTCCTGGTTTCAGCTCAGCCCCTCTTGGCAAACTTTTAAGACAGGAGCACTGGAAAGAAGTTCAATTGTTGTGGCTCTTTGCGGGGTGGCTGCCAGTATATCCCCCTTGTATGCTCTCACTTCTCGAGCTGACTCCAGTCAGGATCGGAGCATCCAGTGTTGTGCAGATGCAGTGCTGCTGTTGGGTGCCTCTCACAGCTGGAGCACAAGTGTTCTGTGTGTGAGGGAACTCTGCAGAACCCCCGGGCACTTTTCACCCCTGGATCCCTGTAGCAAATGTGCATCAATCTTTCAGTCTTGTCAACTTGCCTAGGATTTTGGAAAGGGTGTTTCACTCCAGAATAGCCCAGTTTTTTCCCTTTTTCTAAACAATGGGATAATTTTGCTTCATCAGTTTATGCTGAGCAAGGTTTTGCCATAGCATAGGTACTGCATGGTTGATTTAGTTTGTATTTTTGCCTTGCCTTACTGGGGTGGTCTTCAATAGCCCTGTCTTGAACCTGCCCAGCCCTGGGAGAAGCACATGACTATTCTACTCGCTGCTGAGTCCAGCAGGCTGTTTGCAGAGAGGGAGCTCAAGGAGAGCTGATTGTGTTTTTTGGGAGCACAAGTGTGGCTCTAACAGCTTTTTTTTGGTCCTGCAGCGTGCCCAAGCAGCTCTGCAAGCTGTGACCCAGGTGCAGGCTGGGGCCGTGGCGCTGGCTGCCACGGCTGCGGCCGTCGATGCAGGGATGGCGATGGCTGGCCAGAGCCCTGTCCTGAGGATCATTGTGGAGAATCTGTTCTACCCTGTCACTCTGGATGTTCTGCACCAGGTAAAATACACCACAACTGTTTGAAAATTGTCCTGGAGTAAGGAGCAGCAGCAGCTGGTGTGTTGCTCTAGTTGCAAAATCTGTGGTTTGTGTTTGTACAATTTAAGTTCTGAACAGAGGTGTCAGACTTCTCTGGAAACCAGACACTCCAGGAGATGCTCCTGGTTTTAGGCCCCCACTCTTGCCTAATCTTAATTTCCAGAGATTTGAGTTCTGGTTCACTTTATTGGATTGATTACAGTTCTTCAGGTTATCTTTAGGTTTTAGCAAAAGTAGCTGCTCCTCATCCTTATACCAGGGCCTGGGAAACAAATACAGTGTCCAGGAACTATTTAGGCAATGGCCATTTTGGAAAATTCCCTGTCTACTGTGATTGCTTAATGTTACGTTCATGTTTAAAATGCAAGCTTGACTGGATTTAAGAATTCCTATAATTCCTGGAAGAGATCAAGTTCATGAAGGTGTTTGTGAATATTCCTATTTAATAATCCAGTATACACAAACTGTGCTTAGGGAGCAGTTCAGTCAGTCTGGTGTGTTCCAGGCTGATGCCATGATGCCAGTCAAACAATGCCCACAGTGTCGTTTAAAACCCTCAGTGCTGCAATTGAAAGCTGACAGGCTGAAGAGATGACTTTTGTTTCTGTCTGTTATAACAGATCAAAATGAAATTATCTTACTGGAATACTGATAACAAGATACACAAATGTTATCTTGCAGATCTTTTCCAAATTTGGTACAGTCTTGAAAATCATCACATTCACGAAGAACCATCAGTTTCAGGCCCTGCTGCAATATGCTGACCCCATGAGTGCTCAGCATGCCAAACTGGTGAGTGCTGCATACCTGGATTTCTCTCACTTGGGTTTTCCTTGTTTAATCCAAGCTCAGGGTGGGCACTGGGGTGTGCTGACACCAACATTACCCCAAGGACAGAGCATGCGTGGGAGGGGATTGCTCCCATATGTGACTTAGAGGCTGCCAGAGGGGCTAAATGAAGCCCAGCTGTCTCCACATAACATACCTGTTCTCAGGTGGAGCTGTGGGATGGCCTAGCACCTTCTCTCAGAGAGCAAGTACTGTGAGCTTGATCTGAGTGCATTTGGGTGAGGACTGGCTTTGTTTCCTTGCAGTCTCTTGATGGACAGAACATCTACAATGCCTGCTGCACGCTGCGCATCGACTTCTCCAAGCTCACAAGTCTCAATGTAAAGTACAATAATGACAAGAGCAGGGACTACACCCGCCCAGACCTGCCCTCTGGGGACAGCCAGCCCACTCTGGACCAGACCATGGCAGCTGCTTTTGGTGAGCGTTCAGGAAGTGGGAACAGGACAAAGCCAACTGGTGTGTTGTGTGTGTGATCATGAACCCCACACCCCCCCCTGCTTCTTTCCACTCTGCACTGTGCTCTGAGAAGTGCTTGTTAGACCTTGTCCTTGCAAACACCACCTGGGCTCAGCTCTTCCTGAGGGAAATTTTTCCAAAAGTGCCTTATCTTGCCCCAGCTGTTTCTGTCTGCCTGCATACTCTTTGCATGTATGCTATAGCAAATCTGGAAGTTAGGTCAATTTATAGTTATAATTTAAGCTAAATGCTGTTAAGTGTTATTTCTCTGTCAGATTGTTACAGCTAAGCTCTAAATTTAGGTATAAGTCAAGTTAAAGTACTGTTAAGTTTAAATGTTAAGCTTTAGGTCACGTTCCTTTTCATCCTTGTTTACACTGTTTTTATATACACACATACCTCAGTAGTCTTCAATTCATTTCTATTTTGATTCCCTGGATTTTGTTAGGTTTTGTTGTTGCTTGCTTTCCCTTGTCGTGCCTTAGTTGTCCTTTGTAAGTAGAGTGAATCTTGCCAACAAATCTGTTGTGCCTTGTAATATAATATTAAATATGGCTTTTGCTCATACCCTTGTTGGTGATTTTTGGGCAATCTCAAGCACACTCAAACGTGTCAGCAGAAGGGAAGGGGTTGTTATCCTGATGTATTTGGTCAAACTTTTGGAATAGAGCGTGACTAAGGAAGAACATTTGGGGATCACTGAGGATCAGATTAGTGCCAAATCCTGTGTCAGTCCCAGTGGTCAGTGCCTCTGGTGCCACCTGGTGCTTGCCCAGGAATCGTTTTGGTAATCTCTGGAAGTTCATAGTTGTGTGAGAGGCATTTTTGAATTGCTGGTTGTGTTTTAGGTTTAGCTTTCAATTAAATACCTCTGTTGAAGGACAGGTCAAGGCATTTTTGTTAAGTTTAGGTTAATATTAGGAAAACGTTCTTCATCCAGAGGGTGGCTGGGCACTGAACAGGTTCTTCAGGGCAGTGGTCACAACACCAAGCCTGACAGAGTTGAAGAAGCATTTGGGCAACACTCAGAGGCACGTGATGGGATTGTTGGATCTGTCCTATGTAGGGCCAGGTGCTGGACTTGATAATCTTTGTTGATATCTGCCAACTCAGAATATCATGTAGTTCTGTATAGTTTATAGTTTACCTGCTATTGGGCGTCTCTTTATAATGTGTATGTCTTTCCCAGGTGCCCCAGGAATAATCTCTCCTCCATATGCTGGAGCTGGCTTTCCTCCTACTTTTGCCATTCCTCAGGCTACAGGTACTGTATTTCATAAGTTAAAATTTTATGTAGGTTTTCTGTTGCTGAAGCATCTTCATGTTTTAAAGCAGTGATGTTTTTGTTTGGGCTAGCCATGTAAATTCTAAATGCTAGCACTTTGGGCATGGAAGGGACTGGTGATCCAGTACATCATCTCAGCCAGGAATGCTGTGTGGAGCTGCAGCACCTCTGGACAATGTCCTGGTGAAGAGTGGAAAATACATAAAATAGGATGGGAGAGACAGTTAAGGCAGGCTTTGAAATAATTGGGGGAGATGGTGAGGAGATACAAGTTCTTGTGCTTTGAATTTCCTCATGCAATTACAGGGATTGGGAGCTTTATTTGACAGCTGTAAATGTGGTGAGAAACAAGGAATCTGTTAATTTTTTTTATTAAATGTTTTGAGAAAGCTGGTATTTAATCATGACACCGATTACATGAACTGAGACAGTTGCACTTTAGAGTTCACAGCTCATGCTGTAGGTAACAGATCATTGCTGCTTCCAGAAGTAGCCAAGAGTCTGAAAGCTGAAGGTGCTGAACACGCTCACTGGAGTGCCAGGCCTAAAAAAGCACTGCTGGGGTTCTCAGCATTCCAGGCCATGTTGACTTTCTGGGAACGTGATGGAATTTCCTTGCTTATGACAAACAAGCACAGAGTGGGCTGTTGAGGCCTTGCTGTTTTGGTAACATCCAGCCCTGCTGAGGAAATAGGCAGGACTGCTTTGGGGAGTAATCCATGGAATTGACTGCTAGCAGTTGTTTCTTGAGCTTTAAAGCTCTTGCCTTTGGAGGGCCGGTACAGGAGGTGCCAGCTGGTACTGGGAGCTGTCTAGGAATGCCTGTAAATCCAGCTGCAGTGGTTCCCACTCAGGAGAGCTGGGTGATGGTGGCACAGGGTACTGGTGGTTGCATGTGTGGTGAGAGCACATTGTGCATGCCCTGGTTGGACAAACCCTCCCCACACCCCGTGTGTGCCCCTGCACAGCAGAGCTGAGGCTTTGTGCTCGTCCGCTGCTTGTGAAACATGCACGAGAGTGCTGAGGCACCTGCTCAGCACCAGGCACTGCAAGAGCAAATCCTGTTAGGAACCAGAACATTTCCTGCAGCACCAGAAGCGGAGGCTCCTGTTGCCCTTGGGATTACATGGGCACTGTTGGGAATGATGACTTGCATGGTTCAGAGAGTGTGCTGTTCTCCCTTCTGGTGCAGCAAATACACTAGAGTACGTGCTATTAATTCTTTACTGGTTAATATTCTTTAATTTCCAGGCCTGACAGTTCCAAGTGTTCCTGGAGCACTAGCTCCTCTGGCTATTCCAGCAGCAGCTGCGGCGGCTGCAGCAGGGCGGATTGCCATTCCCGGCCTGTCTGGGACAGGGCACTCCGTGCTGCTGGTTAGCAATCTGATCCCAGAGGTTAGTGCAGTCCTAACTTTGCTTTATTTTTCTCTTCTTCCTTTACCTCTCCTTTCACTTTCTGAACACAGATTGGGCTGAAATTCATTGAAAGTGAAATTGTGCTGTATCCAAACGAAGCGGCACCGCTAGAGCAGCCGCTGCTGTGCTCTGACAGCCCCAGGTGCAGGGCAGAGCAGTACTCTAGTTGCTGAAGGGAAATGGGAAAGTCCATCTCAGATTGAAATTGCTCTTCCTTGGTTCAAAGCCAAGGATGCTGCCTGCCTGCTCTTGTCCCCCAGAGACTACAATGCCTGTCCCTTCCTCCCTTTTCTGTGTGGAGTCTCCCCACCATTCCCATGGAATAGTGTCATTTGGGTCACAGAATAGCCATATCCATTGCTTTCCCTTGGCATGTTGTAGTTTTTAATACATTAGTTCAGAACTACAGAGAGGCTTCATGCTGACCTTTGCTCTTTCTGTGTAGTGTCTGGATCCCTGCTAGCTTGACCTTGTACCTGTGCAGTATTTCCTCTGCCATGTGCTTGCACATTTCCCCCTTCCAGGATTCCTGGAAGTTTTTCCTTAGCTAAACCCTTTAACAGCTCACAGTTTACATTTTCAATTCTACTTAACTGAGTGAGTTGAAATATTTGGTTTTCTCTAAAAGTAAAGCAAGTACTATTTGAACAAAAACGTTTTTTAATGAAAGACGGCACCATAAGGGAATTGGATATGGGGGGCTTGGATTTTCCTGCAGTCAGCCCCTGGATCTGGTTGGATTGAAAGTGTAGAGCCTCTGATGTTCAGCAGAGTGATGAGGCTCTGCTGAGGAGCTGTAACTGGTGGGACTGTGCACACACACGTTAATAGCACTTTGCAAAGCTGTAAAACTTCCTAGTGATGGCAGAGTCGCCACCAAACCTCTTTGGATCAAAGGGGAAGCCTGGATGTGATGAATGATCAAAATGTTTTAATGAGATGAACCAATTGGATCATATTTCAGACTGCTCTTACCTGTCATTGCTGTTCTCTCCAGGGCATGAAATAACAGCAGGGGCTGTGGAACAGCTTTGGGGATTTGCTGCTCATGCTGCCTGGAAACTGCTCTGCCATTCCAGGGACTCTCATCTCTGGCTTGTTCCACCATAAGTCCTGATAACTGCTGGCATCATTAATCTTGACCAGTGTGTGCTCCTGGGATGCTGTTGGGTGCCTGGATGGCAGTGGCAGGAGGAGCTGTGCTGCACCTCTCAGATTTCTCACAGTTCTGTTTAGACAGGAGCAAGCAGTTATTTCATGCCCTGTGGTTTTTTTGAGGAGCTCTTCACTCTCCATCCAGCTTGTCTTTGGGCTAGAGAGACTTTGGGACTTGGACTGAAACTGTGAACTAACAGACATGAAACTTTTTCCACTGCCTGTATAATCAGTGTTGTAGAAACTTACCTGTGCCACAACCAGTTAGTAAAGAGACAGTATTGCCTGGAGTGACTGCTCTGCCATGGGGTTTTCCTGAGTGGGAATCATGGGAGCTGAAGTGGCTCAATTTTTTGTTCCACAATAGTGGGAGCAGTCCACACATCTCAGCTTGTGGTGACCCAGTACTTTGGGTTTCTCCACAGGGAGGTCAGGCCACAGAGCAGGAAGGGAACAGTCCACTATAAACAGGGTACCAGTTCCTTTATCTGAGTGCTTCCAGCAGACCTTGGAGTGGGATTTGTGGTAGCACAGCTGCTCATCCATGTGATCTGTTTGTTTAAAGCAGTGATTGGTATCCAAGGTGGATGTTCCTTGTTTCTTTCCAGCCAAGTACTGTGTTATGGATTGCTTCCTGCAGTTCCTGACCCCAAAGCAGCAAATAAAGTTTTTAGTGACTCAGTCCATGAAGTCATTAATTGTAAACAGAGAAAATATTTTTAGTCAAATTTTAGGGAATGCCATTGCAATTAATATTGCAGCCTGTGGGAGTCACTCTGGGGGGATACTGTCTCTTACTCCTTTATATATCTGAAGTAAAAATGCCTTTTCTTTATCATTGTGTTCCACTAGGTAAAACCTATTAACTGTTTCTGTAAGCAAGTTATTGTATGTAGAATTCTATAAATCTGACTGATGGAACACTACATATTCCTTATGTATTTACTGACCTGTGTTTTTTGCTACTTTTTTTCTTTTCTCCCCATCCCTGAATTTTTTTTCTTCCCCCGATCCGGAATTTCTTTGCCAACTGACTGCACGGTACTTCTGCTTCCTGTTGTTGCTTGAAACAAAAAAATAAAATATTCCCCTTCCAAAAAAAAAAAATAAAACAAACCCTGCTCTTCGGAAACCAACCTGCCCTTCAATATTAACCATCTTGAAAACTTCATCATCCATCAACCAATTTCGCCATTTCCTGCGGGGACTCTGCCCTTCCTCGTTGTGGACGATTTGTGCAACCTCGCTCTCCCCTTCGATTCCTTACCTCTTCCCTGTCCCTCCGCTGCCTTGCTCTGCTGTTCTCTAAAGAGAGTTACACCCCAATGCCTCTTTATTCTTTTCGGTATGTTATTATTCACACTTTTTATTACCTTGTTTTTCATTTATTTGAGATTACTTTTGATACTTCAGAAATGTACAGTTTGCAGTTTGCCTTTTTTTTTTTGAATGCTTAATTTCGGTTTTACATTGTTTATTTAGTTTGCTGTTTAATTTAGTTTGCCTTTGGTTTTGGTTCAGTTCTGCATGGGTTATTGCTTTGCATGTCTTTGATAAGAGTTTTAAATTGTGAGAGCATGCAAAATTGTCCAGTCTTCTGGCAGTAAGATTTTGGCTTTTTGCTGAAACCCAATGTCTTTTCTTTAATGTATTGTTCCATTATTATTCTGCTATATAAGAATTCCCTTAATTAGAGCAGAATATGTAGCCATGGTTGGAATGAGATCAGTCTGGTTGGGAATGGATGTTTTTGCTGTTGGATTGATTAGCTGATGTTAAGTTGAATGAGATTTTTTGCTTCCCTACCTAAGACTGTTCTTGTTTCCTCCCTCTTTGAAGGAGTCTATGGTGATGTGCAGAGGGTGAAGATTTTATTTAATAAGAAAGATAACGCCCTGGTTCAGATGGCTGATGGGAATCAGGCCCAGCTTGGTAAGCCTGGCAAGGACAGACTCTGGGCAGTTAGGGACAAAATGGGTAGTTGAAGCTTTAATTACTGTCACTTTCTTCTCTTCCAACAGAAGACCCAAATGTATCCATGCCTGTGGGGTGTAACTGTGGGGCTGGGGTGGCTCGTGGGTGTGAGAGGGAAGTAGGCAGAGAACACAGTGAGGCAGAGGGACCCTGTCTGTGAGGACAGTGAAATTCTGGGCCTTGAATTCATGTCTGGACAAAACTGAAGTACCCTGCAGTCAGGTCTGTGCTCCCCCTTGCAGCCATGAGCCACTTGAATGGGCAGAAACTCCATGGGAAGCCGATCCGTATCACGCTGTCCAAGCACCAGACAGTGCAGCTGCCCCGTGAGAACCAGGAGGACCACGGCCTGACCAAGGACTATGGCACTTCTCCTCTACATCGTTTCAAGAAACCAGGCTCCAAAAATTTCCAAAACATCTTTCCCCCTTCTGCCACTCTTCATCTGTCCAATATTCCGTAAGTATCCGCAGGGAGAGTTCCTATTTCGCTGAGTTTTGAAGTGTTTGCAGTCTCAGTATGAGGGCAGGCACAGGCAGCTTCTGTGTTGCTGTCAGGAGAGCTCACTCAGCTCCCTGTTCCATTGCCTTGCCATACCAAGAGGCTGCTGGTAGGGAATTTAGAAAAGCCTCTGATGAGAATTATTTTTTTTTATATTAACTTGGTCAGTCAACATCCATTTGACTGTGAAAACTGTTTGTTTCAGACCTTCAGTAACTGAAGAAGACCTTAAGTTGTTATTTTCAAGCAATGGTGGGATGGTCAAAGGATTCAAATTCTTCCAGTAAGTGTTTTGTGTTATGTCCTGTCCTTTTTCTGGGCTTTTCATTCGGGAAGGGTGAAAGTATTTGATTCAAAGGCTCAAAGGTGAGCAGAATCCTTACTAACAGTGTTTGACTCTGGAATAAAGAATTCCTGAGCACTGAGTGAGGAGTAGGGCTTTGTGTGCTTGCCACAGAGATAGCTCCTCTAAAGAGTGTGTGTGGTGCAGGTACCTGGGGGGTTAATTCTCTGCTGGATGGATCAAGTTGGGGAAACTCCTGCACTGGAACTGAACATGCCTGAAACTTGTGTCTTGTCAGGAAGGACCGTAAAATGGCTCTGATCCAGATGGGCTCTGTGGAAGAAGCCATTCAGTCCCTCATTGACCTCCACAATCATGACCTGGGGGAGAACCATCACCTGCGTGTGTCCTTCTCCAAGTCCACCATTTAGAGCTTGGGAAGGCCTGAGTAAAAATGGACTTGACTTAAAACCTCTGGGGTTCAGCCTTGACCTTAAAAGGCTGGACACCAGGGTTTCAACTTCCATCATTCCAGAAAAAAAAAAAAGCCACTTTAAAAATGCAGCTGAAGTGACCTTAAAAGACCAGAGATTTTATTTTTTTAAAGAGAAATCAGTTTACCGGTTTTTAAAAAAAAAAGAAAATTAATTCCTCTTGCTAACCTTGCGGTGATGGGTAACAATCTTGACTGTTCCAATAAAAATCACAAGTTCAAGTTTACACTATGGAACCTGCTCTGGGAAATTCCCCTCCCCTCCTGCTCCTCCTCCCCCAAAAAGCAGATCCCAACAAGTTTTATCAGGTTTCACATTGATGCCTTTTTTAATTTCCTTACCCATCCATGCCTTGAAAGACCTAAAACCACTGTGTGAATTCACTGTAGCGCCTTGGAGTCAGGATTGTGGTGACCAGGAGCTCCCAACCCGCCCAGCACAACACTCGGTTGCGTTGATCCCACCTTACCTGTGCACCTGCTGTCCTGTGCCTTAAACCTTCTACTTCTTTGGGGAAAACATCCGAGCTGCAGGGAGGGGATGGGCAGAGCTGAGGGGGGGAGCGGCTCTGGCTGACGATCAGCTGGGGGAGCTGGCAAAAGGGGATAAAGAAAGTTTTGGGCTGTGACTGGGGGCGGTTGTTCCCCACTGCCTCAACGCACGTGTGTCGATCTCCACGTGTGCCCTGTGCCACTTCCCAGGCTGCTCGTGGGTCATTGCCACCTGCAAACTCAGGTGGGAGTTACCTGAGAGCCTTTGTGGCTGAGCAAAGGTCTGGGTGGGGGAGCATTCCCAAGGCCAAATCACATTCCAGTGTCAGGAGCAAGCCCACAGGCTCAGCCCTCCCAGGGCGTTGGCGAGGGACAAAAGAGCCTCTGTGGGACAGTTGTGAAGATGAATCAGAGTTTGTCGAAATTGTGTGTGTATATACCTAAATGCTTGGCTAGGATTTGGAGAATCCTTGGATACCCCACAATTAGAGAGGTGCCTGCAAGAGGTACCTTTGTACCCCTAATTGGAGATTAACGAGGCTGCTGTAGCTCCGCCATCGTTCTTAGAGCATGTCTTCAGCATTTGAGCTTTTGTTTGAATCCTTGTATTATACTTTGATGCCGTTGCTGTCCTCTGTGCCTAGCAATATTTCCAGTTGACCAAATATTCTAATCTCTTTATATGCAAAAGAAATAGTTTAAGTACCTTTTATAGAATGATAAGATGGTATAAACGTAATCTAAATTTACTCCTTTGTGGTATTACCCGTGTATACTGTACTTTATTTTCTTTGTTTTGTAATTGAAGCTGTAGGGCAGGAGTAGTTTCCAGGCTGAGGTCGTGGCTGAGGATGAGCAGAGCCGAGGGTGTGAGAGAATGAGCACAAACAGCTCGGGAATGGAAGGAAAAGGACCCAGGCTAAAGATTTTTTTACCTTTTGAACCTATAAGCCCAGATATTGTTCTAGGAAGGGAATTTATTAAAAGTAGAATGCAGCAGATCAGTTTTTCCCAACAATACAACCATTTTTTTTGGTTTTTTTCTGGCTTACAACTCTTTCCCGGGCCATTCTGCCTTCTATTCCGTGTGATCCGATGTTGCCTTACATTTCCCTCTAACCTGCAACCTGTTCGGATGCAAAATAACAAGAATCTTTTACTTTTTTTCAGGGTTTTTCTGCAAATTGTGGACCAAAGTTTGTTTTTTAATTGTCTTAGTGTTGCAAGTTCTGATTTCCTTGCTTGGTGTGGGAGCTCTTGACTTGCCTAGCACTGAGTGTTTGGAAAAGTCTTAACTTTCCGTAGTTCCTCCCTGGACTCTCAAGGATATGAATTATGCTGGAGAAGTGTGTGAGGTCCGAGTGAGGGTCCGGCTGGGGCTGTGGCGTGCTGGGTACCCCCGAGGAGGGCAAGACCCCCGGTGACAGCATCACCCCAGCTGCTTTTGGGTACCTCTAAATCTGGCTGAGCTGTGCTGGAGCCAGGGATCTGTCCCTGCAAAGCTCCCCGAGGCCCTGCCAGCATCCTGCAGGAGGGCACAGCCAGGGGTCTCTGTGGCTGTTGGCTCGTCCCCTCCCTAGTGAAACACCCACTGCTCCCAGCCCGCCCAGCCCAGCAGCACTGGGGTAACTGGTCAGTGCCCCCCATCACCCTCCCCAGCACTGGGGAGGCTCCCAGGGCCGGGCCCCGGCTGGGACACTTTGGGTGTCCCCTGCAAATCGCAGATGGATTGGGGTAACCAGGCCCCCCCAGCACGGTGGGTGCTCCCTTCGGATCCTGTGTTTGCATGTAAAGAATGTGAGTAACTAAGGGTGTACATATTTATAATTTTTTTATACCTGTTGTAAGACATGAGGGGCAGCAAAACCCAGTTTTTTATGGTGACCAGATGTATTGTATATTTTGATAACAGCAATTCCAGGTTCAGTATTGTGGAAGGTGGGTGGGGAGGGGAAGCGTACACACCATCAGAATTCCATTGCCTCTTTCAAAGAATGTTTGTAATGCAAAAAGAAATGAAATTAAAACTATTTTATAACAACCTTTGTACCTTTCTGTAGCTCCATTATTTCCTGTTTGAGATTGTAGAAGCAGTTGGTGCCCAGTCTGTACTTGTGCTTTCAATAAATTCTTCTGTATCCTTCACTCCTGATTTTCCTCCTCTTTATTGTGCCTGTTTTGCTTCTGATTTTTCCTTCTCATGTAATTCCAGCTGCCTCATTTTATTTAACTTTGACTTCTCCCACACTCTGGGCTGGCAGTGCGTGTCCCTGTCTCTGTGGAGCCATGGGATGGGGTCTGGCCCTCTGCCCCTCGGTGCCAGGCTGGAGCCCCAAGGCCTGAGGCCCTCACTGATGCCCTGCCTGTGTCACACTCCAGCACTTTGTTACTTCATGTTCCTAAACTTTCCATATGTTCTGGCTAATATCCATGAAAAATAACCCACTTTAAGTCAAACCCTCCTCTCTGTAGTCCTGTGCTGTAGCTGTGGGGCTGGATGTGGCATTCTCATCCTGTGGGAGGAGGTACAACTCTCTGTGAGCTCCCTGAGGAGCACAGTGGTTCCTTTGGGATCTGGTTCTTACATGTATGCTCAACTCTGCTCCAACTCTGTCCAAAAGTCCCCATGTCCTGTGGGGAGACACAATTCCCAGTGCGAGCTGCTCTGGTGGCTCTGCTGGCCCCATCCCTCTGGGCTGAGCTGGCATTAGGCTCCAGCGTATTCCACAGGCGTTTGCACAGCCCTGTGCCTCCAGGGTTACAGAGAGGGTCCTCCCGGAGCCGGGGGCTGCTGAAAGGGACCACTGTTGTTCCTTGAAAGGATAATGGGATTTGTAACAGCTGCCTCTCCGCCTGTGCCTGTGAAGGCTGCGTTGAGGGGGATGCGTTGCTGCCCCGCAGGAGTGAGCAGGATCATCGCTCCGGGGTTGGTTCCCTGAGTTCTCTGGGGCCCAGCTCAGGCTTTGCATCCATCGCGGGTATCCCTGTGCCCTTCCCTGGCCCCTCGGACACCGATCGGCTGCTGGCGCGGGTGAAAGATCGACCGGGGTGGCAGCCACGGACGGGGTCCCCATGGGAACAGGGCCGCTCCGGGGGGGCCGCGTCCTGCCCCGGCTCCGCTCTCCCTTCCCTTGGCAGAAACCCCCAGCCTGGCCCCGAGACGGGCCCGTGTCCGAGATACAGCAGAGCCCGTGTCCGGGGCTGCCTCTGCATCCTGCACCCCGGGCCGGCAGCAGAGGGAACTTCCCTAAAGCTGCCTTAAACGGGAAAACGCCGACGCGGGGAAAACGGGGGCTCTTGCAGCCGGAGCAACCAAAGCACTCTTCCAGCCCTTGCCCGGAGCGGGGGGGAGATGCTCCCTGCGGAGGGAACACCCTAAAGCCCGGCCTTCCGCACGCCCTCAGCACCGCTGGGTGCGGAGAGGGAATTAGCTGCCAGCGGGAACCCCAAATCGGGAGCGATTCGAGGACCTCAAATCGCAAAGCGAGCCCCGGGCGGGGCCGGGAGAGGAGCTGGGCCCTTTGTGTGTCACGAAGCCGGGCCCTGCCCCTGGGGCTCCGCCGGGGCCACGGGAATGTGCCGGGGATTCCTGGCAGAGGGTGTCCCCAGCGGAAAAGGTCGGGCCGCCGGACACGTCCAAGCCGAGCTGATGAGGTGGAGGCCGGCAACCCCTCCTGCTGCAACCCTGTGTGGAGCGGGGGAAGGATGAGGATGAGGATGAGGATGAGGATGGTCCCGGTCCCTCCCCAAGCGATGCAGCAGCTCCTGCTGGGGGGTTGCCCGAGTGGGGCCGGGGCTGCGGGAGCGGGTGCGGGGCTGGGGGGTTGCCCGAGACTGCGAGAGCGATGCGGGGCTGTCAGTTGCCATGGAAACCGCTGGGTCAGAGCGGCGGGAAGCGGCGTGTGACGCCATCGGCACCGCAGTGAGCCGTGAG
>JAHLSL010013559.1:0-12605 GCA_025920805.1 Petroica traversi | reverse complement strand
CCGGGCGGGAGCCGAGGCGGTGGCTCCGCTTAGTGGCACCGGGGAGAAAGGCAGAGGGACCGGGGCTGCCACCGCCACCGGCATCCCGGACACCGCCTCTGTCGCTGCCATCACCCCTCCCGTCACGGCCACCCCCGGCCCTGCTGGAGCCCCTCGGGCAGCGGTGACAGGGGACGGGTTTGTACCCCTGGGCACCCCCCGAGCTGGCACCCAGCACCCACCAGGGACAGGACGCCCCGGCCGGGGAGGCCCCTGCTCCTGACTGGGCGGGGATAGAATTTGCCGGAGCCTTCATTTGCCAAGAGCCTGAACTTTTTCGGCATTAAAAACCCCGGCGCAGAAATCCCCGGCGGCGGGTGCCAGGGCCGGCAGCTGGGCCGGGCTGTTTCCTCCTCCCGCGCTGTTTGTGCAGGGAACTCTTGACCCCTTTTATAAGCTGAATATTTCAAAACATTCAGCCCACGCTGCGGAAACCCCCCCCGCCCCCCCCCCCCCCTTCCGGGCCCCCCCCGCCGCCCCAAACTGGACATAAAAGCGAGATCCAGCCCCGGGTGAGCAGCGTCCTCCCCGCAGCCCCCGCGCACCCCAAAACCCCGCGCACCCCAAAACCCCGCACACCACCAGCCGGGCAGAGGCATCGCCAGGCTCTGCAGCCATGGGGCCGAGTCCTGCTCCCGTCCTTGTCCTCGCTCTGCTGCTGCTGCTCTGGGCCCCAGTGAATGGTGAGTGCACCCCCTACACCCCAGGGCAGTGACATCCCCAGCACACGGGGTCCTGCCCAGCTCCCCAGTCCCTGACTCCACCTGCAGCCCCCAAGGAGGGGTCCCGGGATCCCGGGAAGGGCCCAAGGGGTGACACTGCCCTGTGCCCCTCAGCTGACCCGGCCTCTCTCCCGCAGGGCAGCCCCGGGGACGGATCCTGAGGGGCTACGAAGCCAAGCCCCACCTGAAGCCATACATGGCCTCGCTGCAGATAGACGGGCAGCACGTCTGTGGGGGCTTCCTCATCGCCGAGCAGTGGGTGCTGAGTGCTGCCCACTGCACTGAGGAGATGTGAGTGTGTGTGGGGGTCAGGGCATGGCTGGGGGGGCTGCTGGACTCAGGCCAAACCCCACTCCATAGCCCCGACCCCGGTGTCAAAGCTGGGACTCAGCTCCCACCTGCAGCGAGGACTGGGCAGGAGCTGCAGGACCTCTCAGAGCTCCCTGGTGGGCTCTCTGACCCCCCCACAGCACCCCATTTCCATGGCTGGGTACAGTGACACTGATTGTCCCACACTGTGACTCTCTTCCAGGCACGGCAAACCCTTCCAGGTGCTGCTGGGTGCCCACTCGCTGACGGAACCAGAGCCCCACAAACGCCTGTACCAAGTGCGAGCCCAGTTCCCCCACCCTGGCAGCAACATCCACAACAACAAGGACGACCTTCTCCTCCTCCAGGTGGGCCGGTGGCCGATGGGACGCTCCTCCCCACCAGGCACAGCCCCATTCCTGCAAATCCCGCTGTCCTTCGGGTCCCTGCAGGGTCACTGACTGGCCAGAGGAAATCCTCATAGTCAGGCTGGGCCTGGTCCCCCTGTCCATCCCTCCCTGTCCCATGGGACCATCCAAAGACCCTCGAGCTGTGTCCAAATGCCTCCATCTCCATCACAGCAGCTCCAGCTCTGGTCTCTGGCTGCATCCTGGGGCTCCAATCAGGAGGCGAAGCCCTGAGTGTGGTTGAGACTGGGGTGGTCCCAGTATCAGGGCTGAGCTCCCTGTGCCCTGTTGGGTCCTGGGCACAGCTTCCCCTGTGACCTGGGTTCCCTTTGGCTTTGTGGCAGCTGGAGGAGAAAGCGGAGCTGAACACGGACGTGCAGGTGCTGCCCTTCCAGCGGGAGGACAGGGATGTGGTGGCCGACACGGTGTGCGAGGTGGCCGGATGGGGCAGCACCGACCACAGCAACCACCGGCCGGACAAGCTGCAGCAGGTGGAGCGGCCGGTGATCAGCCGCGACGTCTGCAACCACCGCACTCGCCACGACGGCACCATCACCCAGAACATGATGTGCACCGACTCCCGCAGGAAGGACACCTGCAGGGTACCCCACGCCCACCATGGAACCAGGGCTGGACCCCCAGAGGGCTGGGAGGGGGCAAGAGGGGACAATGCCTGGGAGAGGGGAGGGGACAACATCCCCAGGGTGAGGGCAGCCCTGTGCTGGGCGCTGCAGAGCAGCTCGCAGGAGCCTGGAGGCAGGGAGGCTGTGCAGATGCCCCATCGCCCCAACCTCTGACCGTCTGAATCACCCAAGCCAATGGAGCCATGGTCAGCAGCTGGCCGGACTCATCAGCGAGGAGGGGGCCGGGCTCTGGGGGTCCCCGGAGGCTCAGGTGTCCCTCTGCGGGGGTGGCTTCGTCTCCCCGCTGTCCCCACGTGCTGGTGGCACTCGGTGGGCAGGGGTCGGAGCACGGGGTGTGGTGGCGTTGTGGGAGACGGCCGAGCCTGGCTCAAACCAGGGATTTGGGAGATGGGCTGGGTTGTCCTAGCAAACCCTTGGCCATACTGATGAGCTCTGGTCCTGCAGGGAGACTCCGGTGGCCCCCTGGTCTGTGACGGGGTGGCCGAGGGGGTGGTCACGTCCGGCTCCCGTATCTGCGGCAACTACAAGAAGCCGGCCATCTACACCCGCATCGCCCCCTACGCCGAGTGGATCGACAGCGTCATGGCCTCTGCCGACGAGGAGGGGGACACTCGCTGAGGGCACTGCAGGGACCTGCTCCATGCCACGGCTTGCTGCTGCCAGCATGGCCAGAGCACCTGCAGAGCTGCCCCGCTGCGTGCCAGGGGCTCCCACCGCTGCCCACCCCGCTGCCGGAGCAACCCCCCACACCAGGAGGAGGGCTGGGCCAGGGGACTGGAGAGGAACCAAGGAAGGGGGTCCCTGGCTCCCCACTCTCAAAGCACAGGGCCCAAGTGGGGGAGAACTGGGGCTCACAGCCCTCAACAGGCTTTGCTGAAGGTGCCCAAAGCGCTGCCCGCGACTGCTGCAATAAAGTGATGATGATTCTTGCAGAGCTGCTGGGCTGGAGGATTGGGGTGCATGGGGGGAGCTGAGGGGGGGAGCTGGACATGGGGTGGGAGATGCTGAGGTTGAGCCCTTGGGGACAGCGTGGCCTTGGGTGGGAGCAGGGGACACATCCTGCAGTGTGGCCACAATAGGATCCAGATCTGGGACCTCCCGCAGGGTCATTGTGTGAATATTTGGGAAAGCAGAATCTGCCTATTGCTGATACAGCAGTGGCAGCTCCAGCTCCCACGGTGGGATCTGTGCTGGAACCCAGCAGGACTCTCACTGGGACCCTCTTGTCCCAGGAGCTGAGGGGCAAGGCAGGGCAGAGCCCCCATTTCTCACCACAACCCTGTTTACCCCCAGACCCCTGCTCTCCCACTGCCTTTGGAGGGAGCAGGGCAGCAGCACAGCCCAGGGCACTGCCAGACCCTTCCAGTCCCATCCCAGGAGCTCCATGGTCAGCAGGGAGACAAGGGGCACATGAACGTGTCTCCATCCCAGCTGTGCTGCTGCTCCCTGTTCCCAATCAAACATTAAATAACCCCAAACTTGTTCTCAAAGGAGCTCACAGAGGACCTGGTTTGAGTTTTACTTACAGGGGAAAAGAGCCTTAATAAGGTGCAGTTTCCTAATTAGCCATTTGATTATTCCTAATTACCAGCAGAGCAAAGAAGGGGGAGAGGTCTGTACAGCTCTTACAGCTCTTGGCAGTGAAACATTCGCTGGAGTTGAGGGATGAACTCTCTGTCACCAGCTCCAGTTCTCAAGAATAATAAAATCACAGCCACAGAGGGAAAGGAATGTACTAAGACAGGCTCACTCCCTTTCTTAAACGGTCTGTGGGGACCTGGAATTGCTGGCTGGGATCAGCAGCAGAAGGCTCCAGGCTCTTCTCCCTAAGAGCTGAAGAACCCATGGGAGAGGAGTGGGCCCAGATCACCCCCAAAGGGCTGGGGCTCCACAGGCACAGCCACGCTGGCACCAGGAGGTTGTGATTTCCTGCTGGGGCAGCAGCAGCTGAGGGGGCCAAGGGAGGGCAGAAATCTGAAAGGATTTTTGGCTGCACCAGGAATGCTCCTCTGGCACACTCAAGTGTCCAGCCTGAAGCTGGAGGCTTACACAACCCCAAGGATTTGATGTTTTTTCCTCAAGTGCCCATAAGGTGAACCTTGAAAACATCCATTTCCCCTTGCCCTTTTTCCAACGATGGTGGTTCCTTTCCTGACAGATACTCTGGCAGCCCTCCCGTGCTCTGCTGCCCCAGCCCCACACTGGGAGGCCACGTCACACCACAGAAACAAAACCACATGGTTCTGTACAAAATTATGAGAATTTTTATTTACAACAGCAAGAGGCAAAGGCAGGGTTCACTCCAGGCAGCAGCACTCATGTTCCTGCTCCCATCCAACACCCATGGGCACACAGGAGCCAACTCCTGTCTCAGGGACAAGTTTGCTGTGGGATCAGGAGTGCCCAGCCCATGTGGCACTTCCCAAGCAGCTGGAGGCACAGGATGGATGTGAGGTACCAGGTGTGCTCTCCTCAGCTGGGACTTTGTTCCTCACCAGCCACCCCATCACCACTCTGCCCAGGCCAGAGCAGCTGCCAGGACGTGGCTGCTCTGCTGGCACAGCCCCAAAACACAGCCAGGCTCTCCCCTCCTGGGCCCCAAATAATGGGGAAACCTCTGGCATTCCTTTCCAGCTCTTCCCTGGCAAAAGAGGCAGAGCTCCCTCAGCTCTGTTTCCCAGCACAGCTCAATAAAGGACGAGCAGCAGCAGCTTTTTCAGCATAAGGAGAGGAGCTGCCAATCCCTTGTCCCAAAACCTCCATGAAGGGAGCCCCGTGCAGCTCTTGGCTCCACTGCACCCCAGGAAGGGCTCAGGAGTAGCTGAGGGGCATTTTCCTCCACAGCCCCCCACACAGGCAGTTCTTGATCCAGCGCTGCTCCCACTGCTTCACTGCTGTCACTTTGTTGGGTGACTTCAGCATGGTGACACAGCCACACCTGGGGGGACATGGAGAGTGCAGCCAGCCTGGGGGCCAGGGCAGAGCCAGCACTGCTGAGCTGCTGCAGGGACCACAGAGGGATCTGGGTACCCGTGGAGGAAACCAGTTCCTCTCAATCTGCAGGTGACACTTGTGAGCACCAAAACCAGCTGAAACCAGCGAGGAACAATCCCACTGAGGGCTCTGCTGGAGCTGGAGCCTGGCAAGGAACAGCCCCAGCTGCTGTTTATACATGAAACAACTGACAGTCATCTCACAAAAATGATTTGCTACAGAGGCTTTCTATTAAAACCAGTAATTAAAGCTAATTCAATCACATGACTTGGATGGATGTTTGTTCCCTGAGCCATTATCCTGAAATCCAGGCTCTCCCATGAGGGTGGATGAGTAGCACAAAACGAGCCTGGTGGAAAGATGACCCCAAAATGGGAGCAGGGGCAGTGGGGTGGTTCCTCCTTCCAGCCCTGCTATGACCACACAGGTGCTTTAATGGCCAGACCCACAGAACTGGACATTACATAAAGTTGCTGTAGGGTCTCCTAGAGGCCAGATTAATTTTAAGAGTTTGATCTGATCTGTTTGATTTTTAACCCAGGGCCAGGCTGCAACAATGCCACTCTCTGACAATTACCTGGTTGTGCCAAGTTGGGGGCACCTTAACCACAGCCCCATGCAGAGCTCATGACACAGGACAGTCCAAATCCTGCCCAAGCTCCACTGCAAATGTCACCTACCTGGTACAGGACTTGCATTCCTCTGTGGGGTAAGCACCCAGGTGCAGCCGCCTCAGGTGGTCAATTTTGGGCTGTCCAGGGGCCCTGGGGAGGGAGAACAGGACTTTCCTAGAGTGTCACTTTTCAACAGCTGCATCTCCCCGGCCAGCATGGCAGAGGTTCTGCCCGCTTGCCCACCCAGGGCCACAAGATTTGTGGTCACAATGACACAATCACAATAATTAATGGGGTTTTTTCCCCCATTTGCTACCACTTTTTAGTACCTAAAATTCCCAGCCCATCACAAGCTGAGAAACAAATTTGAGCAGAGAGGACAAACTGCTCTTGGGTCACAGCAGCAAGGAGACAAGCCAAACCTCAGAGCTGCCAAGATCCCTTTTCACCACAGCACTGACCCATTCCAGGGGTTTGTACCTGACAAAGGCATCAAACTGTGAAGAGACAGTGTGGCCAACGAGCCCAGGAGCCTTCCCAAACTGCAGGCGGACCAGCTGCTTGTTCTGCAGCTTGCTGATAATGCCATCGTTGATGGGCAGCCAGTCAATGTTGGGAATGAGCAGCTGGCTGGGCAGGAGGCAGCACTCATCAATCAGGGCATCATCAGGCTCCGTGATGTGATTTTCCTCACGACCTGCGTGGGAAACGAAGGAAAGAACCCGTGTGACCTTTACATTTCTCCTCCAGTGCTCCAGAGAGCTGCGTGCAGCCTCCTCCTCCACTGCCAACTCAGCCTGGAAAACAATAACCTTGGCAGCCGCACTTGCCCTTTCTCAACATGCCAGACCCCCTCGGAGTCACGTCCCACCCCGCTGCTGCAGGAATTACTGTTTGGGGATTCAGCCACACTCACAGCACAGCCAGAGCTTGGTCAGGAGCCGGAAGAGCAGGGACATGCTGTCCTGGGTGTCTGAGGTTGCTGTGTAGACGGGGAGGCAGCTGGGCTTCAGCAGCCCCCAGATGCGGATCACCACCATGAGCTCCCGGAACATCCCCAGGGACGCTCCATCACGCAGGAAGCTGTGGCCAGGGCGAACAGGGGAGCCCTGTGGGGGACAGTGGTGTGGATGGGGTCACACTGGCCCAGGTGGGGCTCACACAGCCTGGGTGGGGTCACACTAGCCCAGGTGGGGCTCACACCAGCCCGGGTGGGGTCACACTGGGCAAGGTGGGACTCACAGCAGCCTGGGTGGGGCTCACACCAGCCCAGGTGGGGTCACACCTGCCCGGGGGGGGCTCACACTGGGCAAGGTGGGACTCACAGCAGCCTGGGTGGGGCTCACACCAGCCCAGGTGGGGCTCACACCTGCCCGGGTGGGGGTCTCACCTGCCTGGGTGGGGTCTCACCGGCACGGGTGGGGGTCACACCAGCCTAGGTGGGGCTCACACCTGCCCGGGTGGGACTCACACCGGCCCGGGTGGGGCTCACACCGGCCTAGGTGGGGCTCACACCTGCCCGGGTGGGGCTCACACCTGCCCCAGCCACCACACTGCCTCCAGGCAGCTCCTGCTTCCAGCAGCACACACCCTATGGAACCTGCTGATGGGCATGGTGAAGGGTCACCTGAAGGTGACACCTCTGCAGAGCTGTGTCAAGAGTGTCCCCAAGACCCCCAGGTACAGTGCTGGTCAGCAGCCCCACATAGGCATGGGAAAGGCCAGTCTCTAATTCTGCTGTTCCTTACTCCTCCCCAGTGCCTGTGCTAACAGTGCCCTGACTACAGCCCTCCAGCACTGCTCACAAGTGTTTATGTCCTCTTGGCATGCTCTCGACACTCCAGGTCTCACCTGGTTGGGAAGGCTGGCCAGCAGGTAGAGCACAAAATCCCCCACCCACTGGATGAGCTGCTGCAGGGACTGCAATGTCGTCATCTCCAGGACAAACTCTTCCGTCTTCAGGTTAATCATCACCTTGTCAATGTCTGGAAGAGAAGCAAGACATTGCCTGGCTCAGAAAGATGGATCCAAACCTCACACCCTCCCTGCGGAGGTCACCCTTGTCCTCCTCCTCAAACCCAGGAGTTACAATGAGACTGTGACACTACAGGAAACGATCCAATCCCTAACCCAGTGCAGGATGCTGTGAGCAGTCAGTACCTACATCCGTGATCTTGGAGCAGATCTCAGTGAGCCTGTCCCCAGGGCTCTTGTCAGGGGTGTTGAGGAAGTGAGGGCGCAGCAGCGACTTGAGGGTGCAGCTGATGGCAATGAGGAAGAGCTTGGCATGGTAGTCACACACACGGGCAATGGTGCTGGAGGAGAGCTTGCACAGTGATGCCTTCATGGCAACGATTCGTGTGGAGAGCACCTGAGCCACGGGGAGATGCAGTGAAAGGCACAGGAAAGGCAGAAATTAGCATAAGCTCATTAAAGTTGCTGCTGCTGCTTTATTCTCTGCTCTCCCTTTCTGCCGCAGGAGTGATAGGAACAATGAATGCTGTGCACGTGAGTGCTGTGCTGGGCACGTGCTGCTGTTCCCAGAAGATGCCAAAAATACACTTCCCCATCTCACCCCAAGTTTCCAACAGGTAGATGTCAGTGAAAGTGAACGCTGTAGGTATGGAGGCTCTTCCCAGCTCCATCACTGCCCAAGCTGGGCACTCAGCACAGCCAGGCAGAGCCACCCATGTCCTGAAGTCTGGCACTGGCTGCTCCCTCATCTGAGTCCCTGAGCCCTGCTGTGCCCACCCTGAGAGTGAGCCCAGAGCTCCCACCCACCCACCCACCTGCTGCAGAGCCGCGTTCTGGCGCATATACTCCTCGTGCAGCTTCTCCACCAGGTTCTGCACCATGCTGGGCTGCACGTGGAGCAGGATGTCCCACCAGTCATAGCCAGTCACCATGCAGTACTCCAGCAGGAACAGCAAGTGCCGCAGGGACATGTTCATGTCCAGCACGTGGCCCATGGAGGGGGAGATGCGGAGCATGCTCAGCTGAAGGGAGGAACCAAAGGGAAACTGGCATGAGGAATGGGCTTAAAATCATTCCACAAAGCTACAATACATCACAGGGCCCAATGCAGGTCAATCCTGATCTAGTGACAATTCCTGCACTGATGATGGGGTTCATCCATTCCCAATATGGATCTCACAGCTGGAATCCCAGTGCTTTCTGAGCAACCCATCCTCAGAAAGTGTGGATGAGAAATACCCCCACCAGAGAGAGCACCAACCTTGCCATGACTGTCCACGCCAGCCAGGGCCAGCGATGTCCAGGAGAGCTGCATGGCCTTGAAGTGCACCAGAGGCCCTGCAGTGCGCGGGCGCTTGAGGGCTGGCTCGTCCACGGGGCGCTGCGAGGAGGAGCCGTAGAACACAGCCATCATCTGCAGGGACAGCCGGTGCACGATGTGGACACTGCCATCATGGAAAGCCAAGGCCAGGCCTGGGGACAGGGAACAAGCAAGGCTGAGCAAGTGGCTTCTCCCACTTCTCCTCCGCCAAAGCAGCGGCCACCACTGAAGCCCATGGAGAAGCCAAAGGGGTGGAGGCTCACGGCCTCCTCATCAGCATTTCACAGCCTCTCCCCATGGAAACACAATTAAAGTTTTCCTTCAGCACCCCATGAGCTTTGCTCCCATTCTTACTTCAGCTACAGCTCAGGTGGTGAAATTTTGGGCAAAAGCCACATGTTTAGGAGGAAGACAAAAGGAACTCCTTACCCAGTCCAGGGAAGAACTTGGTGTCGTTTGCCACCTTCAGATCGGTGTTGGTCAGGGAGATTGGCAGCTTTGGCAGTGCCACGGCCGACACCCGATCCAGGTCGTTGGTGGCAGACAGGATCCTCCACTTCAGGATCATGGGCTGCTTGTCTCCCACTTGGGAAAATGAGTGAATGAGTGAGGATTTTGTCCCAGAGAGATCAGAAAATCTGCTCCCCATTTCTGCCCACACTCCCCAACCAAGCAAGATCACAGATCAGGCACTGGTATATTTCCCGTATATTTCCAGTATGTTTCCCTCATATTTCCCTGTTTTTTCCCTGAATTATAGAAACAACATGTTTTGCTAAATCTCTTGATGGAAAGCTCTGGTGCGGATGATTAAGATCCTTATGTACAATAATCCTTTATATTTCACCAAGCAAACTGCCCTGATTAATACTGTTCTATCTGAGATCAGGTGGAGCCCAGGCAGCCAGGGCAGAGGATTAATCCAGCTCTGCTGCTTGATCCTGGTCCTTTGGGAGCCTTTGCTCCACTGGCAGCAGGAAGGGTGGCTGCGCAGCAAAACACAAAAAATGTCTTTTATGAAGTGAAAGCAACAACCAAACCCCTTCCTGAAAAACAGCAAGTTGCTGCCTGTGATGCAAACAGACAGAATGGACTGAGAACAGCTGAAAATAAACTTGGGATTCTGAAAAATCCCATGGATGGGACAACGGATGTGAGAAACTGTGCTGCTTTTTCCCTCAAACCAAGCTCCTGGAGAGTCCCCAGAGCAGACACTTACCCACAGGAGAGATTTGCTGGAAGATGTTGTTGACAGGCAGGCCCTCCTTCCTCAGGGACCAGCACTCCACGATGCTGTTGTTTTGGTTGGAAGCACAAAGCAGCACCTGCAGAACAGAGATCCCCACATGAGCATCACAATGGGGAGGACACTGCCCTGGTCATTCCCACCCTTCACTTCCAGGATCCTGCTCCTACTCAGGTAACACTCCCCCAGCAAAAACCAGTGGGTGGTGATGGTGAGATCCCTAATTCCAGCTGCACCAGCAGCACTCTCCAGAATGGCAACTGGGAATACCAAGGCTATTGCAGGACATGCTGCAGACCCTCCGAGGAAGACCAGGTGGAGCAAAAAGCAGCTGCCCACCTGCTCTGACATGTCCCGAGCCAGGAACTTCAGGTGGGTGATGGCCGGGTACTTGTCCTTGCGCGCGGGGTCCGTGCTGCAGCGCATGAACAGGGACGGCAGGATCTCGGTGTCAATCTTGCACTTCTCGTTCACCACGCTGACACAGACCTTGTAGAACTGTACAGGGGACGTGCTGCTGCCATCAGATGTGGCCACCACGATGTTGCCCCCGCCTGTGAAGGCGACGTCGGCCAAGGCCACGCGGCAGCGCAGGCGGCACAGGCTCTCGGTGGCCGTCAGCACCTGCCCGTTGGGCTTGAGGAGGGACACGGTGACCAGCCCGCTGATGGTCACAGCAATCCAGCCCTCCATGGGCTTCCCACCAAACAGAGTCAGTGATGGAGAGAATTTCACCCTGGAAAACTTCTCGCCGAAGTTCGAGGCTCCAGACTGCAACGAAAGTCAACAAAAGCAAATTTTGGTGTTGTTGGTTTGCACCCCGAGTTTGTGCCTGTGGAGCTCTTCTTGTGGGAGAGGGGCAAGATCTCTGTGGGACACCCCAGGGGTTAAAAGAACACAAGCAGGGAACTTGTGCTCGGCAGCCTTGGGCTTTCAGGGTCTGCAGAATCAGACACCTTTCCAAACAAGGAGCTCATCTCCATGTCCAAATCCCCAGATCAAACCTCAGCACCCCAAATTCATTCCCTCTGAATTATCATTGGTAAGGAAAGAACTGCTCTATCTTCATGTTTCTGCCTAGAACTGAGGTACCAGACTAAAGGAGACACATTTAAAACACCAAAGAAGCAAGGCTCCAACCCCCCTCAGAATTCAGCAGGAATCAGCAATCTGATTTCCAGCAATTTGACTGGAAAAACTCCCCAGGCCACAGGAGAGCCCAGAGCATGAACAAAGGCAGGATCCTGAGTTGTTTGCAAGCCCTGAGCCAGAGTTCCAGCCCAGATCCTTCACAGCACTGGCACAAACCTTCTCCACGTGCAGAGCCAGCTTGACACCGTTGTGCAGCCAGGACAGGGCCACCACGGGGTCCCCCTCCACCACACTGCCCACCGTGTTCTCCCAGCTGTTGGCCAGGTGATCTGTCATGCTCCAGCACTTGATGTGGCCATCAGCATCTGCTGAGAGCAGCCTGGAGCCTGTGACAATGACACTGTGTGAGAACAGGGGGAAGAGCCAAAACCCCACAGGGAATCACAGCCCTTGCTTTGCGACATGCACAGCACGGGTGGGACATGGGGACAGCCAGGAGGGATCCCAGCCCACCTGACTGATCCCACTCCAGGCACGTGATGACCTCAGTGTGGCCTGAGTTCACAGAGTAGACGTCCCAGGGGTGCTCGGTGTCGATGATATGGACCATGTGGGTGAGATCTGCAGGAACACAGAAGTGACTCCCTGTCCCTTGTCACTGTTTCTGAGCCTCAGAGGATGCAGGGAAAACAAAAAATATTTTATAGAAGTGATTTGGGGTGGGTAACAACTGTGCTGGGAACTCAGTGAGGGGCCAGACACCGACGTGGAGCCAGTCCCGGTTTAGGGAAGTCAGTCCTGGTTTAGGGGAACCAAACCCACTCCCAGAGAACAAAGTGTGTTAGACACTGCCAGAGGCTGAGGGATGGAAGGAAAAGGAGGAGCAGCAGCCGGGAGCTGTCAGGGGCAGGGCAGAGCTCCGGCCCAGCGGATCCTGGGCTTTCCCAAATGCACCGGGAGCTTCCAGGAGCGATTCCCAACAGACACGCGGTACCTTTCTCCTCCTCATTGCGGAGGTCGGTGGTGAAGGCGATGAGGTTGCGGCAGGACCAGGCGCACACGAGGGGGATGGAGGGGCAGTGGTTGCTCTTGGGCTTCTTCTCCCACTCGCACACGTACGCCAGGTCCATCCCGCCGGCCCGGCCCCGGAGGGGACACCGGACAGCCTCGCTCCGGCCTGGGGGCGACACAGGGCCGGTCACACCGGGACCGCAGGGACCGCAGCCCCGGGGGCCGTGGGGAG
>JAHLSL010013558.1:0-14916 GCA_025920805.1 Petroica traversi | reverse complement strand
TGGACCATGGCTGCAATCTAGAGGCAAGAGGAGGAACGAGGATGGGATTGGTGTACTTTTCCTGGGGTTGCTAAAAACGAGGTCCTTTTCTGTTAAAGTTAAAAGGTTTTTAATAAAAAAAATCAACAAGAAAAGACAAAGATAAGGCAAAAGAATTACAGTGTTCCGGGGACGCAGGGTGTACTGGCATAGAGCCAGAGTACACCTTTCCAAGAGAGAGAGGTTCTTTATATACTTTTTACTGTTACAGCTTGTTGTATAATTCTAATGAATTCTTTTGAAGAATTCAGTTAATCTGTCCATCTGTATAGTCGTTTGCCAATTCTCAGCAGAGAGGGGTTTCTTATCCAGGAATATCTTGATAGGAGTAAATTGCTTCTCTTGAGGTGTAGTTTGTGAGTGATATTTAACATAGCAATGTTAGTTATTTCTTTTCTATTAAGTAAAACCAGAAAGCTACATTTCTACACAAACACTGCTTCTACAAGGATCGATATTATACACATAGTATTCATTATTTGCGAAAAACCAACACTATAATACCCATTTATAACAGGGTGAATTAGAAGGGTCCCTTCCTCTGCCCCATTGATCTCACCCTCCCCTAAGCCTCCAGTGGAGCTCATTCATCAGAGCTGGACCTTTATTCCCAGAAGTGTCAGTGGTGTTCCAGACAACTTTAATTTGTGAAGTTGGTTGTGTCCTGCTGTCAGAGTTCTGTGTTGCTTCGTGTAGAAGCTGTACCTAGAACAAAGATCAGCCACCTACAACAAAAAAACACACGCACAGACATAGAAACAAACCACCCACTCCATCTATGTTAGAATTCTGATTTTCACTTCATCAGTAAAGGAGCTTCATACTCATGTAGCTCTCACCTGACTGTGGGCCTGTTCATGTGCACACAGCTTTGAGCCCTTTTCTGAAAAGTGAATTCCATGGTAGGGACTGAGCAGAGGTCTCAAGGCAGAGCAGGAGTTTGGCTCAGAACATGCTGCCCCACCTCTGAGGGACATTCTCCTCTGATCACCTTCCTTGTAGAAATAATCATAATGTTTGACAGAAAATATGCTGAGGTCTGGTTCTCTACAAATATCAAGCAGAGTTTTCTACTGGCCCACAGGAGTAGAAGACCCTTCTCATCCTACAGTCACGTGAAGGGGCTAAGGATTTTAAAAGTAACATGAAGAATGTGGCTGACTTATTAAGGACTCTCCAGGGCTCAAAGAACAGCTGTCAAGGGAGTTTCAGGGAGGAGAGGGGCAAGGGTAGAACAATTCCTGTTGGGGGTGGCAGAAGTGGAAGGGGCAGAGTGAGGCCCAAGCAAGCTACATGTGTAAGATCAGGCCAGAGGCCACTTGAGCAGTGTGACATCTACAGCAACTTCATGGCACAGTGGGATGCCATGGTGGATGCATAGTGACGAAACTGCTGGCAGTTTGAACCGGTTTGAACCAGTTCATTAGGCTGACTGCATGATTTGTTCCTCCCTATACATGTGTTCAGTCTGTTCTTGCAATTACTTTGCTAAAATAAACCTTTTATTGTACTTAGCACTGCCATAAAGATGCCCAGAGTCCCAGGCTCCCAGAAGGCAGAGCTGCCACAGGGTGCCAGCTGAATGTTGGCCAGCACAGACTGAGACAGCCTGAACTCTGCTGGATCCCATTACACTGGGTTCAGCTGTACTGCTGTCTCTGATATTTCCTGATGGGATGTATTCAGGGGGATATCCTTCCTTGAAGGGACATCAGTGTTTTTTCAGAGGAAGGAGAGTGGAAGCCGAGAAATCCACATGGAGAAATGACAGTGAGAACACCTTAAAATGAATTCAAACTCTTCAGCAGACAGTATTGCAGACTGTTCATTTCTCCCATGAAAAAACAATGGCAGTGTCCCACTGACATGGTTCTTTCTTCACAGGAAGGACAGGTGAGGAAAATCAAAGAGCCGTGGAATCCATGTGGAAGGAGAAGTTCAATAAAGTGGCCAGAACCCCTCAGACTCTGCAGGAAGATTTCCAGAAAGGGCAGCACTCCAAACAGTATGACGTTGAGCTCCTCAGAATAGAACAGAATGAACGAGGTGAGCAGGGCCAATGCCGAGAAGAATTTTACCTCTCTGAAGGCAAAAGCTACTCTTCTGGCAAATTGTGTAGTCATCCACCAGAGCTCCTCAAAGGGATTAGGGAAGGCTGGCCCCTACATGGTTAATGGATTTCTCATCCAGGCCACTGAAACACCTCCATGCTGGAGTGCAGAGGTAAAGGTCCCTCTTCTCTGCCTTGTACTTGAAGAAAGTATGAACTGCAAGTCCTCTCATTGCCTGACATTAGTTAAGGGTCCCCTGGAAGTCCAGTCTCTATCTCTGTGCATTTTCCCACTGCCCTTCCCCACTGCCCCACTCCTGCTGCCACAGTGGGCAAGGCTGGACTGTGATCACCCTGCATGTCAGTGTCCATGATGAGCCCCCACTTCTTCCCTGGGCTCCCCTGCTCAGCTTAGGGGCTTCTCTTTGCTCAGTGCAAGAGGTTGGGGCAGGGTAGGGCACTGGCAGCACCCAGCACTCTCTGCCCAATGTCTGAGACCTTCCCCTGTCCAGACACAGGGCCCATATCCACCCAAGGGTACACTGACCAAGGCTGAGGCCCCGTGAACATTGCTGAACACTCAAGGGGTGGGTGGGGAATTGTTACAAATGCGTGTGGGAGTTTAAATAAGTCCTTGACTCCTGCCCGGGCCTTTGGCAGCAGGTACTAACCAGCACCTCAAAACCCACTCACATCTGTAAGTTTTTTTTAATAATGACTGATTCTGTCTATTTTAGAAAAAAATATTTATTAATAGACAAGGAAACTTACAGATATAAGACCTAAAGCAAACTAATACTACACAGGAATAAAACAAAGACTACTAGATTTAATGCAGTGCACAATAAGGCACCTTTTCAGTTACAGCTAGCGAAGAACTAGTATAAGCTTAGGATTCAATGCCAATTGTTGATGGGGCACACATCAAGATTCTTTCCCTCAGTTTCTGGAAGGGTAACTATGAGCCTGTGTCCAGAACTTGAGGAGAAGTCCCTTACACACCTTCATGATGTGCATGTAGAGGCTTCTGCCTCAGTGATAATTTGTATATCTTTTATAGTTTAAAATGGTGTCTCTCAGTCAGCAATTTTCCCTGTATCTCTTCTCACATCTGTTTTCTAGACTAGGATGTTTATTTTGAGGTTTGAACCTCCTGGTCTCAGAGATAACCTTTGCTGGCCTTGTCTATTTCTTTGTGCACCAGTTATCTGTAGAATTAGAGGTCCTGCCACACATGGATGCCCCACCACACATTCCCATTGCAAAGAGCCTTGAGTCCCAGGGCCTAGAGATGCTGCATGAAAAAAAGGACTGGGGTCATTGCTGCCCTCTGTGGGACCCAAGAGCTCTTGGCCAAGAGCTCTTGAGGAAGGCTCAGAGAAACTGAGACACTCCAAGAGGAGACAGTCTGGAACAGAAAATCAAACTCTTCCTCCAGAGCTCCTCAAAGGCCATGGGTGTTCTGGTTTAAACTTAAATTAGTGAGAGAAATTAACCTTATGCCATAGTCTTAAAAGTGAGTATAGGTCAGAGTCACTATTTACTAAACTCATTATGATAAATACTACTATACTGAAAAACTGCTTTTAACCCACAAAGGCAGAGTTTAACCTGGCATCCTGTTTGTCAGAGGGAGGGTCAGAGTCCTGTTGAAAGCATTTATCACAGTCCTTTTGAAGTTCTGGCCATCCTCCACATATATGTTCAAAACGAGGTCCTTTTCTGTTTAAGTTAAAAGGTTTTTAATTAAAAAATGACAACAAGAAAAGACAAAGACAAAGCAAAGGAATTATGGCGTCCCAGGACTCCAGGTGTACAGGCACAGAGCCAGAGCACACCTCTCCTAGAGAGAGACTTTCTTTATATACTTTTTTTACTGTTACAGCTTCTTGTATAATTCAAATGAAGTTCTTTTGAAGAATTCAGTTAGTCCTTTATCAGTCTCCGGCAGAGGAGTCTCTTATCCAGGAATATCTTGATAGGAGTAAATCGTCTTGCTTGAGGGGTGGTTTGTGAGTAATTTTTAACATAGAAATGTTAGTTATTTCTCAACTATTAAGTAAAACTAGAATGGCTACATTTAAACACTGCTTCTACAAGGATCAATATTATACACATAGCATTCATTATTTGCAAAAAACCAAAACTATAATATGCATTTATAACATATATCAAGTGGTGGTGCCTGGAGGCCCCAAGCCCAAAGATTAAAAATGCTCATGTTCACGTGGGGAATGCTCAGCATCTCCCTCAGGGCATGGAGAGTCACAATGTAGGGTGCAATACTGTGAGTCCTGGGAAATTTTGGGACTCCTTGATGGCTTAAGTCCTTGCAGCTGCCTGTTCTGCTGGTGCCATTGAGTCCATGATGGCCCCACAGGCAGAGATGACACCTCAGGCTGGGTGGGACTGTGCTGGTGCTTCCCCAGAAGGAGTTATCCCAGCTGAGTCACTGGTGTGAACAAGAAGAAACACTGCCCCATGAATGAAAGAAGTCAACCAAAAGGTTCAAACTTCAACACTTTAGGAGCTGTAGAAGGAACATACCCAATAACCACTCTGGCCAGAGACCAGGGACAAACAGTCATTCCTTCCCCAAGAATGTCCAACAAAACAAAGACTATCAAGGCTTTCCATGCACTACAGCTATTACAGCCCACACACACACACTGTTTTGTCAGATGCAGGTGTATTGTGTTCCTTCTTGCTATCCTTCTTTTAAGCCACACTGTCATCTAGCATCCCTTTCTGGCAATTTTGGGGAGGGGTCTGGGGAGTGGTCTGTTCTTTCTTCATCACTTCCATCTTTGTCATGCTGCCCTCCAGATGCCCTTTCATGCCTCATGCATGTGCCTTTTCCTTCTTATGGAGTCCCCTTTCTTATCTTATTGTTCTATTTGCATACTTGGACACGTATTGCATCTCTGGTTATAAAATAACTCTAATGCTCCTCTGGTTACAATAATACTCTTTGACCTAAACTCCTGGGGTATAGAACCATTACTGCAGGTGCACTTTATCAGAGTCAAGCCTAAGTAATTCTCTGTTCTTTCCCATCACACCTATCTTATTTCATTAGATCAAGGTAAACCATTGATTAAAACTAAAAGCAGCTAAAATAACAGGATTGTAGAAACTAAAAAAACAGAATTCCAAAGATATAGATGTCTTTCCAATCTCAGTACAGCTCCTGACAAAATTCAGGATCATTGAATTTCTTAGTGAAATGCAATATGTTTCTCTTTCACTGACTTGCAGGGTTTGCCTCCTTTTCCTTATCTCACTTTAACCCCGGGCTGGAGCCTGAGGTGTTGGGTATGCAATATGCAGCACTTGCAAACGATCCATATTTAACAGTTTATCCAAAATATCATAGAAGGCTGTAGAATACAGAGCTTGCTTTGCACTCACCTGGTGCTAGACCAGCACTCTACTACTGAAACAAGGACAATGGGGACAGACAGCCCCTGCAGAGTCCCCAGGCAAGTGCAAAGTTGCGCACATTATTGCAAAACCCTGGCCTTTTTAAGCAGTTAGGCCTTTTTCAGTTACAGAGTTTTAAAATACAACAAATATAATCCAACCAACAACCATACACTACGATATGAACATGCAATGTTAAACATAATTTGTTTTTCTACCTCTAATTCAGCTGAGCCACTTTCACATAATCCCATTCTACTTAGCCAAAGTAGCTGGCCTGTGGCATGATTTTACAAGGCCTTTCTTTTGTAAAGTTTTGCTTATCCATAAAAGGAGAACACTGGCAGTACCCAGCACTCTCTGCCCAATATCCAGGGAGCTTCCCCGGCCTGGCAACAGGACCTGGCCTTAATCTCTCTATTTCTCAGATGTCAATGTCTCAAATGGTCCCCAGTTTGAATTTCTCATTCCATGTCTTCCTTTTCCCACTTCCAATTCTCATGTACAAGATTGTCTCCTATAACCCCCAAATGTTCTTTGGTGATCCCTACCCTTCATCCTGCCCATCAGACCTTTGCCAAGTCCTCAGGAACACTCATAGGTGCCGTGATCTTTTTTCAGCCCTTCATCTGTCAGTCTATTCGAGCCGGTGCAAAGAAGCTGGTAAGGAATAAGCCCAAGCACCAGTCCTGGCTGAGGGTTCACATGTTGGAGAGCTGCTCTGCACACAAAGACCTGTGGCACCTGGTACAAAAATGTCACCCAAGAGTCAGCAATATGCTCTTGTAGACAAGAAGGATGATGAGATTCTGGGGTGCATTAGGAAGGGCATTGCCAGCAGCTCAAGGGAGGAGCAGCCCTAGTGAGACCCATCTGGAGTGTTGTGTCCAGTTCTGGCATTCCCAGATTGAGAGAAACATGGAGCTCCCGGAGCAAGTCCTGCTGAAGCCTACAAAGATGATCAGGGGTCTGGAGCATCTCTCTTGTGAGGAGGGGCTGAGGGAGCTGGGCCTGTTTGGTCTGGAGAAGAGAAGACTGAGAAGGGATTCTCATCAGTGTACAGAAGTATCTGAAGGATGGATGTCAGAGAACAGAGCAGCACACTTCACGGTGTAGCTGAGTACCAGGGTGAGAAGCAACAGCCAGAAATTGAAAAAAAGTAATTTCCACCCGAACATTACAAAGAACATCTTTACTGGCAGGTGTCTGAACACTGGAACTGATTCTCAGAGAGGTTCTGGAGTCTCCTTCTCTAGAGATATTCAAAAGCTGTCTGGACTCAATCCTGAGCAAGGGTCTCTAGGGGATCCTGCTTGAGCAGGGAGCTATGGCTTGATGACCCCCAGTGTTCCCTTTGAACTTTAATCATTCTATGTTTTCGTAATTCTGTGAGAGTGGAGGAGACTTTTTCCATTTCTTTCCAGAGCCTGTATGTCCAAAAGCCCTGGGAGATGGGCCCTCGAGGGAGGGAAGGACCATAGGAGTGGGAAAGCTCCACAGGAAGAGTTAAAGGGAGGAATCTTGGGCAAGACCTTTTCCCCTTCCACTGGCTCAGGAGTGCCCAATCAGTCCTGGTGTGGCTTCTGTCCCATCAACACCAGCCTGCCATGAACAGTGTCCCTTTCCTGGAAAAAGCAGCTCTGGCCATGCATCATTCATACTCCCCTCTGCTCTGGGCTGGGTCCTCTTTGTCAGTGAAAGAGGATCCGAGATTTCTTGGTCTTTCCAAGAGGAAAGACCCTCTGTCATCATTGGCAGAAGGTCTGACATCAGGGCAGGCAAGATGCTTGTCCCAGTGATGCTGGTCATTCCTCTCAGGAGGACAGTGGAGCCTGTCAAGTGTCTCAGGGGAAACTGCTGCAGGAAAGTCAGCTTAGGTTCTGAGGATATTCTTGTATGGAAAAAGTCTTCACCTTTTTCTTATGTGGTCTGGCCATTCCTCTGGAATATTTGGTTCCATGGTCTGGCCATTCCTCTGGCCTCTTTCCCATCTGGAAAGGAAGGAGAGGCTGAGCTCATCTCACAGCAGCTTTTAGTTCTCCTTGGACCTCAGAGGGAGGAAGTTGGAGCCATGTGTTCTTTGTCATGGAAACAAAGATATCACACACCTGAGTTTACTGTTTTCTCTTGAAAAGGAAACTGAAGGGGCTAAGAGAACAGTGTGTCTGGTGTGGGGGAGTAGGGGAGCATTGGGGTGGCCTCAGTGTCACCAAGGGCAGAGAGTTGGCCAACTCTGTCTGGATCTCCCCTTCAGAATCAGAAACTGAAATTAACCATGGACAATGACCAGATTATAAGTCACTCTGGAAGTGTTGCCCTAGGCAAGGGTCAGTTGTCACCAGGAGATACTCAGGCAGCAGCTGGGCTGTGGTGGGGAAGGCGCTTCCCTACAGGAAATGGGACCAGTGAAGAGTCCTGTAGCTACAGTCCCTCCCATTTCAGGGCAAACCACAGAGGTCTCCTGCAGGGAAGTTCATCTCCCTTTGTACTAGTTTGAAAGCAAACCAGCAGGGGATTCCAAGTCAGAACTACAATTTAACACGATCATTAAAATAAAGGTGATATTACAGAAACTTTGGCTTAAAATCTGACAAAATCAGATTACAACCTGACACCCAGCTGGTCAGGGTGGTGGTGGCAGTCTGATTAAATGGTGGCTACAGTCCCATTGGAGTGATGGATATGGTTTTGTTAAAGCAGCGATCCCATAGAAAGGTCTAATCCTTCCCTAGATATCCAGTGGTGGTTACTGAGCTCTTGTCCTCTGGGATTCCATTGGTAGTGCCCCCAAGGTGTTCCAAGCCTCAGATTATATACAGGTAGGAATATTCGGTTCCTTCCCCTGGGCAAGGCACCTCACAATGGGATGATGAAATTCTGTTCGTCATGCTGGCAGAACTCGATGGCCCATTAGCTGAGATGGCCCCCCAAAGAGTGGCTGCTGCTTCCCCGAGGATGTTATCAGGGCTGAGTCATGGATAAGATAAAGAATATTCCTCTACTTATTGTAATAGCTTATGTAGGGGGCAATAGAATACATACTTTTGGTTATTTCTTACATTGTAACCCAAGACAGCCTGTATTTTACACACATATTCAATGACTGTCCCAGACTAAATATACAAATGAGAATCATTTTCATGAATTCATTTACATATTTTCAGTCCCCTTTATGCATGCATTCTGACCTCAGGCTCTCTCTGGTGTTCCCTGGTGGTCCCGGATCCCAGTGTTCCTGGTGACCTGGCTGAGGTTGCAGGACACTGAGGCTGGTGAACTTCCAGTTCTCCTTCTCACACAGTGGGAACTGTGCAGTTCCATGGGCCACTGGTTTTGGAGAACAGCATTGTGTTACCTCACCAGGTGTAGGCAATTTATCATCTGGTAGCAGTGTTATTGCAGGAGAACATTATCCTCTTGGCCAACAGCTTGGGTTGTGTCTGAGCGCAAGGGGGATCAGCAAGCCTTGACAAATGCACTTATTGCCTGCTTCTTTCTATTCCCACAGAGCTTTCCAAAGTACAGTACTACAAAGGTAAGCAAAGGGGAAATGATGGAGGTGATTCTTCAGAGCCTGAAAACTCAGCAGCTCTGGAAAGCACATCCAACTCCTTCAAAGAGCTGTTTGGAGAGGAACAAGCTCAGGGAAGGGGTGGTCAATGACTTTTTTCCCGGCTGTGTGCTGCCCAAAGCCCTGCTGTGCTTGTCATGAACCCTCTCAGCTGTGGGGAGCAGAGACAGCCAGCTTACACTATTGAGGAGAAACAGATTAAAGCTCAAAAATCCCCCTCAGACTTTGCCAAGGTGTTAATCCTGACACCCAAACCTGATTCCAGCTGCTGATTCCTCAGTCTCTTCCACCAGCAATGCAGAGATGCAGAGATGGAGGCAGAGGGGGATTTAGCTCCACAGCCTCCTCCTTGGAGCTGCCTGCTGCAGTCCCAGCAGCACTGGAGGAGTGCCTGGCATTTGGTGCCTGCAGGCTGCCCCTGTCTCTGGCAATAGCCCAAGGAAGGGACATGGCAGAAGGGGAGGAGGAAGCTGGAAGTGCCCTGAGGCAAGAGGCTGCTGAGTGCCCTTGAGTGTAGAGGGGAGGGAGGACAAAGGAGAGGGGGATGAGGGTACAGAAGGAAAAAGCTCAGAAAAGCAGAGCTTGTGTTTTCTGCTCCTCATGGCCTGACCTGACCATTGCAGAGTTTGTCACCCTGGATGCTGACACAGCTCACCCCAGATTGGAAATCTCTGCCGATGGGAAGAATGTGAAAGATACCAGTATTATCAGACAAGTTCCCAGCAATGAGAAGAGATTTGATTCCAATCTTTTTGTGTTGGCAAAGGAAGGATACACATCTGGAAAACACTACTGGCAAGTGTATGCTGGGAAAAGAAGGAGCTGGGCCTTGGGTATTGCCCGGGAATCTGTGACTCGCAAAGGGCCATTGACTCTGTGCCCTGAGAATGGCTTCTGGGCCATTGGGCTGGCAGATGGACGGGACTATTGGGCCTACACAGATCGCTGGACTCGTCTGAGTGTGAGTGGGGAGTTGCAATGCATTGGGATTTTCCTGGATATCCCAGCCAAGCAGGTGACTTTTTATGATGTTGATAAGGGAAAAGCTCTGTACACTTTTAGCATTGCTGATGGCAGCAGCCAGGAAGGGAAATTCATTCCCTTCTTCTCCACAGGCCCTGCTACTGCAGAGCCTGACCTTGAGCCTCTGAATATGTTTTAGTTTCCTGGTGATGATGAATAGTCCAGTCTGCATTTCAAAGGTCAATTATGACTGGACAGTGATCAAACTGCAATGTAATCAGCTTGGATTCCTATAATCAGGGATATCCCCAAGAACAGAGACTCTGCAGCCTCTCTGGTGAACTCGTACCTGGGCCTGATCCCCCACAAAGTAATAAAGTGTGTCCTGATGTTCAGAGGGAACCTCCCATGTTTCAGTGTTTTCCATTGCCTCATATCCTGTCCTTGGCACCTCTGGGAAGAGCCTCCTTCACGTGTTGAGATTCATTGCTGAAATCTCCCCAAGCCTTCTCCTCTTCAGGCTGAACAGTCTCCACTATCTCAGCCTTTCCTCCTGGCAGAAATGCTCCAATCCCTCAGTCGTTTGTGTGGGCCTTCCCTGGATGTCCTCTGGTTGAACATGAGCCAGCAGTGCCCTGGCAGCCAAATGGGCCTACCATGCCCTGGGGGCATCAAGCCCAGCATTGCTGGCTGGGACAGGGAGGGGATTGTCCCACCCTGCTCTGTACTGAGGCAGCCTCACCTCCAGTGCTGGGGGCAGTTTTGGGAACCACAAGATAAAAAAGACACTAAGCTGTTAGAAAGCATCCAAAAGAGGCCATGAGTGTGATAAAATGCAAAAGTGCTTTGTTCATTAAACAAGCTTTAGGATGTGGAACAATGTATTTGCTTTGCAGGATTTTTTAAACAAGACCTTAGGACGAGGAGTAATGTGCTTACCTTGCAGGAGGCAACGGTGCTTTAGGATAAGAAATAATGTACTTACCTTGAATGTGTTTTTTTTTGTTAAAATCAAACCTCACAGGAAATAAGGAATAGTGTACTTATCTTGCAGAATGGGTTTTTTTCTGGGTTAAAATCAAACCTCACAGGAGCAACACGATATTAAGGGGACAATCGACCTTCAGCCCCACAACCACCAAAAAGCAGAAAAAAACCATAACAACAGGCTGCACAGGCACAGAGTACACCATGGAGCCCGAGAACAGAAACGTTTATAACCAGAGGCTTTCTGAAGCAAAGGGCGCGCCATTGGCGGAGCAGAGACTCCCCAGCCACCCAGCACCGTTTAGCTTGCTACTGCTTGCTTAATAAACCAATTCGATTAATATGCCTGGTTCTTGTCAATTTATTTCAACCACAAATATAACAAATTTGGTGCCGAGACTCGGATAGAGGCAAGCTGGTGGAGAGAGCCTCACACAGGGGAGGCGCCCTGCAGCATAGCGGCTCCTGCTGGAGAGCTATCCCACCATAACCTCTACTGACGAACCCTAAATTCAATAGGAAGGAAAACCAAGCTGGGAACCCCGTAATGTTTGTGCATGAAGCCTCGAATGATGATGCAGGAGGAGTGCGTGAGAATAGGCCGGTTTACCATTCGGTTGGGGTGGGTATCCCGGAGTGCACTTGTGTGAGACGTCCAGTGTAGAATGACGCGATTGCGACCCCTCATTAGTGCGGTTTCCATATCCCGCGAGGGACTGGGCCACGAACAGGGGGCGGAGATTGTGTGCGTGAGTGAAGAGGCACTCCGGAAGATGGGACAGAGGAAGAGCAAGCCCTCTGATCCCATGGGTGGGTTGGCGTCTGAAATAAGACTACCACGGATACCCCCAGGCAGCCCATTCGGATTAATGATTAAATATTGGGATGATTACCCTTCTAAAGTAAGAATGATTCACTATTGCATGGCAGTCTGGGGAGGGAAACAGATTAGGGGCGATGTCCTGGGTTGGCCATATGACCTGTTTGTATCCCCAATCGTCCTCTTGCTTATGTTGGACATTAAGTTCTGCAGCTTTAATTTGGTCCAAGGAAGACAGTGAGAGTGAGGGTGGAGGGAAAAAAACACTCGCCATTTGTCTGCAGGATACTTTACTCCTACAAACCAAGGCTGAGAGAGAGGGCAGAGAGGCTACATTCCAGCGGACAGCGTTATCTCTTCTTTTTTTTTTTACTCTCTCTCTGGTGTGGGTGCTGGAAGAGCTCACAGCGTAAGGTTTCCTCAGATTTTTTCCTGGTTTTTTGCAGGGAGAGACTTTATTTCTTTTGCTGGGTATTTTTTCCTTTTTTCCTCTTCCTGGGACTGGCTGGAATCGCGTGGGCCCAGGACACCAGGGAACCCCCGGGGGGCTCCCCCCCTCGCCGACTTCTACAGCCGGGCCCGGCAATTGGCCCCCCGCCACTGGAGAACTGAACCGGACTCAGACGGACTCTGAATCTACCATCTCTTCAGAGGAAGGAGAGGTTTCACTGTTTTCATATTATCCAACTTTGTTTTCTATGCTTGTGAATATTCCATTTGTTAAATAAATAGTTTTTTCCACTTTTCTCTAAGGAAATTCTTCCCGGACCTGTAGGGGGAGGGGTGATTGGAATCGTCTCGCCCTAGAGGAGACCCCCCCCCAGAGGTTTCCTCCTAAATATTTGCCCTAAACCAGGAGGGGAAACACTTGTATTTGCCAGTATTTGGTTCCTTTGAGGATTGGATATGTCAGGCTTTAAATATATTTGTGAACTGCAAGGAGCCCTTTAGTTTAGAAGAAAGCAAATACGCTAGCCTGTGGATTTGATCAGATACTAGGGTTAATTTATATCCCCTAAAAGGAAAAGAGGGGGTTGGCAGGAAGAAAAAGACCAGGGAAGACGGAGAGGTTAGCGTGGCACCACCACCATATGTACCCCCACCACCTCCTCTGCCCCCAGCACCCCCTCCTCCCCTCCTCCATCCGCGCCCGAACACCCTGACTGAGACTCCCCTCCCGGCTCCCCAGAGGACCAACGGGGGGTAACTCAAAGTCAGACAAGGGGTAAGCAAAGGGTTGATAGTAGTAACTTATATCCTTTGAGAGAAATTGCCACGGGAGGACGTCAGCCTGGTATGGGATATGTGTCAGTTCCCCTTAATTCTGGGGATGTCAGGGAATTTAAGAAAGAAATGGGAAGTTGGCTAGAAGATCCACTAGGGGTGGCAGAGAGAGTGGACCAATTATTAGGACCTAATATATATGCATGGGAAGAGATGCAAGCCATATTAAGCATCTTGTTTGTGGTGGAAGAAAGAAACATGATTAGAAGAGCGGGCATGAGGATTTGGGACTTACAGCATGCGCAGGGACCCGCGGCAGAAGTTAAGTGGCCTCTCCAGAGACCTATTTGGAATAATCAGAATGAAATGGATAGAGGCCACATGCAAGATCTTAGAAATATAATTATCCAGGGTATAAGGGAATCTGTCCCGAGGGGACAGAACATCAATAAGGCTTTTAATGAGTGTCAGAAGAAGCACGAGACCCCTACCGAATTGGCTAGAAAGGTTACGAAAGAGCCTTCAGCTTTACTCAGGTTTAGACCCTGAAACACCAGTAGGACAGGCTCTACTAAAAACTCAATTTGTGGCAAAATCGTGGATTGACATTAGAAGAAAGCCGGAGAAGAGAGAGGATTGGCAGAACTGGGGCTTGAACGAGTTATTAAGGGAAGCACAGAAGGTGTTTGTGAGGAGGGAGGATGAGGCACAGAAAAAGCAATTCAGAATGATGGTGGCAGCGGCGAGAGAAGGACAGGAGAGAATCAATCCTGGAATTAGCAGACAGGGATCTGGACCCCGACGAACGGAGCCTAGCTTGGGAAGAGGCCTGAGGGCAGATCAAGGGTCCATGACATGTTTTTACTGTGGGAAGAAAGGACATCTGAAGAGGGATTGCAGGAAGAGAGTGAGAGATGAGAAAATGTTTAAAGAAGATTAGGGGTGTCAGGGGCTCTATTTGCTGGGGACCAGGGATCGAACTGAGCCCTTGATAAAATTAAAAGTGGGATCCCAGTGACAGGAGATCGAGTTCCTCGTGGACTTGGAAGCTGAGAGATCTACTGCTCAAAACAGTGGCGGGGGGGGGGGAGGGGGGGAGCTGTAGAAGTCGCTGGGGGGTCTCCCGGGGGATTCCCTGGTGTCTTGGACCCACGCCATGCCAACCAGTCCCAGGAGGAGGAAAAAGGAAAAAAAGCAAAACAAACAAAGTCTCTCCCTGCAAAAAAGCCGAGAAAGATCTGAGGAAACCCTCCGCTGCGTGCTTTTCCTGCACACTCAGAGTGTATATAAAAAAAAACTGCGGTCCCGCTGGAATGTGGCCTCAAGGCCATTTCTAAGTGATAAGATGTAACTCCTGCAGACTGACGGTGAGTGTTTTTTTTCCCTCCACTTTCACTCTCTCTGTCTCTCTGGGACTAACTTAAAGCTGTAGAGCTTAATGTCCGGCATAAGCAAGAGGACTATTGGGGATACAAACAGGTCATATGGCCAACCCAGGACATTCCACCCTTTATCCCCATATTGTCATCTCAGTACCTAGACTAATACAGTCTGATTCTACACATACATATATGTATACATATATATACAGTGTACAGCTATATACAGACAATGTTAGCGAAATTCAGCAAATAGTGGTATTTATATACATATGTACAGTGTACAGCTATATACAGACAATGTCCCTGAAATTCAGCAAATAGTGGTATCTACACATGGTTCTCACCCAACAATCAGATTATCCTGGGGTACACAACATGTTGATCCATCTTTCTGCATTATCCACCATGTTTAACCTGGTCCCTGAGCAAAGACAACCCCACGGATGGGTTTGTCTGT
>JAHLSL010013543.1:526949-548536 GCA_025920805.1 Petroica traversi | reverse complement strand
CTGTGATAAAGACATGCCTCCTCACATCATCATTGTCACATAAAAAATGCACAAAGCCTGCAAAATTAAATCTGCTAAATGAGCAGTGGGTTATATGTCAGGAACAGAGTGCTCCGAATCAGGCAGTTTATTTACATGCTACGGGGAAGCACATCAAGCCAAGTTAAAATGTTATGCATAAAATTCTTCTGTTCATCTTTGCAGCTCCAGACTGAAGGTTAAGAAGACTGAATTGTGGTGGATTTGTCCCAAAATGAGCTCTATTTCCTTACCTGGAGGTAGGATGACACAGAAATCAGAAATGACAGCTGTATTTCATGTCTGCAGGTTCAGCTCTACCATCATTGCCAGCAGTTATGGTGTTACTAGCTTTCATCTCAGGTGCTCAGCATCTCTTCCATACCCTGGAGAGTCCTTGCCCTTACTCAAGGTCTTGTTTACATCCAGGGAAACTGAGTCAAAGAGCATTGATCCAAGTCCCCAGAAATCAGTGGCAAACCATTCAGAGCCCTCACAGACCTAATAACTTCTCCAGCCATTACAAGCTGGACAAAAGGGCAGGACTTCTCTTAGGGGCATAATTGAAAACAGATGAATCACTGAAAATCTTCCTGTTCCTTCACTGGCTTCACATGATGATTTCTAATAGTCGGGACTCAAATTATTTAGGGTGCACTGCTGGGAGGAGGGAATGAGTCGTGTAACTTGGGAATTTCAGTCCTGAAGAGTCCTTTTGGAGGTGAAGCTGTAAAGCTTTATACACACCTGAAACAAAAAGTCTTTTTGTTTTCCTGTCTGCATCTGCCTGTGAAAAGGAAGAAGAAAGGGCAGCCCATTTGTGGGTGTTTTCTTGCCGAAACTCTGAATTGGAAATACCTGTCCTTGATTAAAGTGGGAAATGCAATTGCACAAGTTGTTAATTATTACTGATAAACCGAGGTAGCGATGGAGCCAAATAAAAATCTCCTGCCACTACGATGGGATTCTGGAAAAAAAGACAGACCTGGGTGCCTGCATACTATTTTTTTTTTTTGTGTGTGAAATATGTGCCTGAATTGCAAGCCCTGCATGCCCTCAGAGCTCAAGATGTCGATAGGTACAGATCCAGAGACCTGAACTTTATCTTCACAGACAGTAGAAAGCAGCAGCTCGCGGTGCCTGCCACACGTGACCAGTCCCAATTATGGCTTCTTCCACATGACATCAGTATGCAATGGAGGATCTCACTTTTTTTTTTTTTTTGCCAGAGGCAAGTGAATACATTATCCAGCAGCGAGGCGTGGGGCAGGCGGATGCGTAACTCTGGGGTGATTTGGATTCCACGCTCGCGTGGGGGTGTGAGCCAACCTCAGAAGTCATTTTCACTGATGCTGACACATGAGGCTTCCCTCAGAGACCTGTCTATCAAACTGCAACATGCTATGCAGAAAAATTAGATTACTCATGCTACAATAAAGAAAGAGACGATGACAATATTGGAAAAAAAATAAAAAAGGACTTCAAAATATAACAGCTATTTGTTAAAGGAATAAAAATCCTGATAACAGGAGAGTATCCTAGAGACTTTTAAAAAATTTATTTTACCTCTTGCAATCCATTTCAAGGAGAGCTAGTTGAAAAGACCCTATTAATTCAGATGGTGCCTCTGGAAAAACCACCATTTTATCCTGATTGTACTTATGAAATATCTTAAATAGTCATTATGGTTTTGCTGACAGTTTTGTAGCAGTCAGCAGTAGGATTTCCATTGGCTTTGGTAAAAGCAGGATCAGGCCTCCTTGCTCTCTCTCTCTCTCTCTCTCTTTTTCTCTGAATTGCAAATGGGTTGTTCACGTGTCAGCTCAGTAACCAGGCAAAGTTCACTGTGCTCAGTTCAAAGCAGCGAGATGAAGCTCAGGGCATTTCCTTCACAGTATTTGCCGAGTTCCTCAGGTCTACAAATGTGTTAAAGTGGTTTAATACAAAATCCTTAAAACAAACATTATGCAGCTATGCTGGAACCCTTGTCCAATAAAATACTTTTTTTTTCTTTCTGAAAAAAATAAGAAGTGGTAAAACATACTTAGTAAAGAAAAGAAAATGCTATGTGAAGGTTAATAAAATCCTGTAAATCAGGATGCTGGGCAGCTTCTGAAGGGTGATTTAAAATAAATCTGCAGAAGAACACACAAACAGAGACAGACACACAATCCATAGCTGGAAATGGATCTGGACCAGTGCCGAGGGTAGAACATCCCAGACTGCACTGCAGGGCTCGTTTTACAATCTCAGATAATGGAAAGATTTGGCCAAATGCTGATTTTTATTCTCTAGTAATAACAAACCTGTGCTGGGGCTTCTGCAGTATTTGCTCCTTGAGTTATTCCTCAGGAATGCAATTTGGAAAAGCTAATTAAGAGTTTTAACTCCACTTGCCCTGAATCACGTTATGGCCTTACTTCCTGCAGCTGCAAATTCTGTTTTACCTATTGTTAACCTTTTTTCAAGGAGCCCCTTGTATGTTGGCTTCATCTGTGGAGTAGCTCCAGCCATGGGGTTTACTTTCTTGATTTCAGTGTCTCTTCCAAGTATTTTCTGTCAGAGATGAGGGTCCCCAATCAACCCATAGGCTCTCCTATGGCCCTGCCCCCTGCATGGCCTCACTGGAGCTCATGGCCTGGGGACCAGAGCAAAAAAGAGATGGAGGGTTGCCTTTTCCTGCTCCTTTTCCAACACTGTGAACTGATAAGCAGATCAACCCCATTCCACCCTTCACCCTGCTGAGGAGTTTTTGGGGCTTTGGCTTCTTGATACAGACAGGGGATTTCAACATGACCACACAGAGGGGAAGCACGTGGAATTATAGGCCTGTTTAAAATTGTCAGGAGCAAATATGATCAGATCTGGTTCTTGATCTCATTACTGTCTAAAAGATTTGGCTGGCATTTTTAAATGCCATGATTTATGTTCTTCACCTTAACACAGCCCTCGGTGGTGTAAACTAAGTAACTCTATTATTCTCCAGGGCAGCTCTACAGAATCCAATTGGAGAATTTTCACAACACTGTGTCTATAAGAAAATATTAACATGGATTAAGTCAAGTTGATAGATTTTAAACCAGGCTATTCAATGAGAACCAGCGAGAATAAATCAAATAACTTTGCCTAACTACAGAAAGTATTTGTAAAGCCCTATAAGGTTTCCATTTCCTAAAGCCACCTGCCATCTCAAATGCCCCTAATCAGTCACAGATGCTGGATACCAACCTGCTAACCCTACGGCTTTGAGAGAAAATATTGCACTTTGTAAACTCATTCTTGGGTATTTCCTTAATTTTTCTTAAACTAAACTTTCATCCCTTATTTTCCAGTTAAATGTAATGAGTTAAATCAACTCTGACATTTTGCCCTGCTTACCCTAACAGTTCTGTTTGGCTGCTTTCCTATCTACTCCTTGAAAAGCTTGAAGACCTCAGGTTTGGGGGTTTTTTGATTTTTTTAAATAATTTTAGTACTTTTTTCACTCCACCTCTCAAGAGCACCCTCCTGGTGCTGAACGATCCTATTAAATGCAGAATTATGACTGTTTCTCTAATCCACTGCTAATGGAAAAATTAATCTTTTTCCATTCTTATGGTTATCCCCATGATGAAGATGTACCAAACACTGGGCTTTCCTGAAGTACTGTGGAAACATTTTTTAACCTGAAAAATAATTATTAAAAAAACCCCCAAACACAGCACCAAAGAAGTCTACTCCTGAAGAAATAAGAGACATTTTAGAGGCTTCATCCAGCACCCAATGGCATCAAAGTAAAGAATTTCATAGATGAGGGAAGGAACCAAAACAGGCCCTGGTGCCAAACACTATTAGAGCCATTCAGCTGTACTGAGGGATGGATGGCTTGGCTCTGGAAGGAGCCATTATTCCACTTTAGCTCGCAAGGACAGGCTGAGAGTGGGAGTTGTAATGGAGGTAGGAAGCAGACTGGATTTTATTAGTCTTCCATCATCTTTAAGAGACCCCTAAGCAGATCAAGTTTCAGCCTCTCCCTCCATTCCTGTGTCAGCCGTTGGTTCTGTTTTTGCTGGAGGATAAGTTTCATTATATTAATAAGCAGCACAAGTGGTTCCAATTGTGGAAGAACCACTCTGAGCTGTCAGAAATGATCAGAGGAGAAGTTTCAGCCTTTCCATGATCACAGCCTCTTCTTCTGGTGCCTCAACTCAGCACTTCCCCAGTGCACTTCACATTTTTAGCAGCCATGACAACAATAAAAGGTACCTCTACATTTCAGCTAGGGGAGGTTTTTTTAAGGAATTTTATTCCCTGATCATGGTAGTACATCAGTGCTCAGAAAATAGATGCTAATGGGAATAACTGGGCTAACATCCAATCTACTGACTGGGAGACTAGATCTAGACATGCACTTAAATGAAACTATACATCCTCAGTCTCCTACTGCAGTAGAATTCCAAACACAAACATCTTTAATCATGTCACTAAGCCAGTAAGTTTCTTATTAGTCATGAAGAGATAGTGAGAAAAACTCTCAGCAAAGCACTCCAAAAGCTGGGACAGTTGGATCCCTATCTGAGAGTGATCCATTAATGCTCATCATCAGTAACACTCAGAATTTGTCTCACTCACATCATCCACTTGAAGGAAAGGGTTTTAGGTAGACAAAGTAATTAAGAATCTTCACAAGGGTGGAACTATTACTAGATTAATTGTGCAGATAGAAAAATGAGGCACAGAAAGTTTTAAATACATCTGAGTTCAACAAGCAAGCCAACCAAGAGGAGAAGGGTCTGACACAACACTGTGCTCTAATCTCTACCAGGAAGTCAGGTACCCATGGAACAGGAAACATCAATCCTCATTCTGTGCCCACTGAAGCTGCTGGGATTTTTGCAGGAGCACATCTCCACCAGCAGGATGCAGGACTCGGGTTTGGGTTCATGGATTTACCACCCAAGGACTAAGAACTGCACTTCCTCCCAACAGGTTCCTGCATCGCCCTGAAAGGAACTGAGCGAAGTTTAGTTTTCAAATTAGACTCACCCAAGACTAGTCACTGAAATCTCATCTGTATTATGGAACTAAAAAAAAAAAAAAAAAAAAAGAGGGGAGAAATGTAAAAGGAAATCTTTGTAGCCAGGACTACCTGACTCTCCCACAGTAGGAGACACAGGAATACTGTTTCATGTCATGGAGATGTAGTTAAAATGCAGACGGCATATCCTTGTTCTCAGAATCTGAGAGGTGTGGTTTGTGCATGTGGACAAGCCATCGTGCCTCCCTTTGATCTATCACTTGATGTAGAGGAAGGCTTTTATGTGTTAGTCCCATATAATGGATAATTTAGTCTGAAACCATTATGAAAAGTATTACATTTTAGGTACATATGCTTCAATTATTCTTGAAAGTACACAGGAATATTTTATGAGATGCAAACAGATTTCAAGCAAAAAAAAAAAAAAAAGGAAATAAACCCAGAATTTTTGTTTAACATCCAAAACAAATTTGCTCTTCTGAGGCAAGTCTGCATGCATTTAAAAAATTTCTGCCGTTCTATGACTTTTTTTAAGGTAGGTTGTAAACAATATATTTGAGTGTAATATGGAAAGTGACAGAACCATCATACATTAAAATTACCAGTGGTCGAAGAATCATAGAATGGATTGGGTTGGAAGGAACCTTAAAGATCATTATTTGCAACCCCCTGCCATAGGCATGGATACCTTCCAGGTTGCTATCCCAGGGTGCTCCAAGCCCTGTCCAACCTGCCATGAACACTTCCAGGGATGGAGCACAGGCTTCTCTGGGCAACCTTTGCCAGGGCCTCACCACCCTCACATGGAAGAATTTCTTCCTAATATCCAATCTAACCCTGTTCCTGGCTGAAGTCTCTAATCCTGTGCCCCTTTTACAAACAGTGGGCCAGAGGAAAGCCTGACAGGGTCACACATAAATCTATGGATTGCTGGTACAACATGAGACACTGTGACAGTGGGCAGGGCAGAAGTACCCCTTTTCCCACAGGAACAGCCTGAGAAGAGTCCTTTTTTTTTTTTCTTTATTTTCGTCTCCAGACATGCTTGCAATGACAGATCCTGGAGATGGCCACAGCTGGACACCAGTCAGTGGAGAATGCTGACAGCAGTGACACTGATGGCCTCCTGCAGGTGTCTTTGTGCCCCATTCCCTATTTCTACGTGAAGCATCCTCATATAAAGTATTTGTTTTTCAATCAGGAAAATTATCTTAGCTTGTAATTGTATTCCTTCTATTTTCTTCTACTGAATAAAACGATGGCTGTGGCCCTCACAAATCAGCACTGCCCCAGCTGAGCTGACCCAGCCTGTCCCAGCCCCTCTGCTGAACTTACCTTGGATGAAAGGTGTGGAGTGGCAGGCACAGAGTGGAATGACAGGCACAGAATACCAGAGCTGGAGCAGAGGATTCTTCTGCAGGCATCTCGCTGGTTGTTTTAAGGTCTTCTGCCTCTAAGTGGCACCACACTGGGTGATTGAACACTTGCTAGAATCTGTTCTACCTTTTATTGTAATGATTTCTTACAGAGCTCCAGCTTTCCAAACTCTGAACTTTCAAGAGTACTGCCTGGATGTCAGAGGCCTTTTGTCAGAAAGACCAGAGCCTTCTGGAGTGATGGGCCAGGTACTATAAAATCCCTTTGGAAAGCCACAGCTCTTAACCCTTCTCTGGGAAAGAGTGAACTTGAGTTTTTAGAGAAGGCTGTCACATCCCTGGGATTTGTAATGACAGGGATTCAAAACACAGCCAGGCAGAGCTCCCACTGGTGTGAACTGCCAGAGGGTTACACTGAATTGTACCCATCCATGACCTGGCTTATGGTTTTGTGTTTGTTTAAAATAATTAGGCCCAGACTGTCTCATATGCAACTTCTGCTGAGAAAGCAGGAAACAATTTGGGAGGGGAGAGAGGGTGTCCCAGAATAGAGGGGTACAACCTCTATTTGTAAATGCACACAGTCTGGGAGTCCTGAAACTGCTGAAGCAAAGTGCACTCCTCAAACCAGCCATCAGGCACAAGAAACATTGTACTTTTTAAAGCAATAGAAAGAAATTTCCCCTCAGTGCCATAATGGGCTCATAATGCTAAAATATTTAGATATTCAACCATCTATCATGAAATCTGCCTTTGCTTACCATTTTATGATCCTGACACATTTTGCAGAGTTTGAGGCTCTTCGTCTCCTTTAAAATGCATTAATGTTGTCCTACCCCTACAAAAAAAAAAAAAAACCAAACCCAAAAAACCCCACCAAACCAAACAAATCCACAGCCCAAACTCTACAGCTCACAGCAACAACCAAACTATGCAGCCTCCAAAAATCATTGTCACTTTAAGAGGTCTAGAAAAAAGTACACAAAGAAGAAAGTTTTTCTGTATTTGAGGGAAGGTTGTCGGGATAGTAATATAGTAGAGTGAGTAGTGAAGACTGGTAGATTTATGTGCCAATTCTGTGTATGATTTATTTAGATGAATTGCTCTGTATCAATATGTAAAAATCCAATAAATATAACTCCCTATACAAAGGGTTGCTCCAATCCCAATGTTACAGTGGAGAGTTTTGGCAGAAAGTCAGGACGTGCATTAAAAACACACTTTTTGAGAAGTCTAATAAATAAAGCTCTGAAATATAGTTTCCCACTGAGAAAGGCATTTTAAATCATTTTGATAAAGAACTTAAATTAGGCCTTAAAAGGAGGGGGAAGCTAGGTCCCTGTAACTAATTATTTATAGCTATTTTGAATATGAGAGTCCAAGAAAGCTGGTCTCCATCCCCCATTTTCTACCACAATATGTGGGAAAGAAAAAGCCATTCTTCTCTCCTCCCAAACTAAATTAAAAGTGTTAGAAGGGTGAGGAGCAAAACAGAATTAAAACAGGGAACAGGCACCTGAACGAGGAAGTTTCACATTTTCTGCCAAAATAAAAGATGTGGGCAAAGGATGGGTCTTCAGTTCTCTGCCTTACTCAAGGGAACTGGGCTGTTAACTCACTCTAACATCCCAAAGAGGGAATACACTACATTTGTTAAACACCAGCAGGAACATTTTTAGAAGGGAATAAACAGCTGAATAGCCCCAGTCTTTCTGAAAGTCAAAGCAATTTAGAGACTGCACAGCAGTCAGAATTGCTGGGGACTTCAGCTTCTAAGTCACTTTGGTGCTTTGGAGTCTGTTACCCAAAAGCATATCTGGCATTCTGCCTTGGAGGATTTACAGTCTGAGGACCTGCTACCACTCCCAGCAAAAGCTGTGGGACTGGAGAAGTGTTGGTATGGGAGTGTCTGGGGCTGGATCTCACTCCAAGCACAGCAACTCCAGTTTGTAAGGCAGGAGGGTCGGCATGGGAAGGCTAAGGGATGAGAGACTAATACTCAAAAGCACAGTGTCTGTGCTGGAGTTTCCTGCTGTTGTGGTTGTACCTGTCAGGCTTCCCACCGAGGTTACTGAGTTATTAATCTCTGACAGAAAGCAGAATTTTCCTCCCATTCTCAGCAGATTGATTCTCTCCAAACTCCACGCCGAGCATGGGCGTCTCCCAAGACTCTGCAAAAGGAGTTGTTCATTCTTCTCTGCTCCATCAGGAGTGTTTCCCTCTGAGCCTGAGTTCATTCCTCTCTTTAAATCTGACATTCACACCTGCTTTGTTGAAGGCTCAGTGAGGTTTTATACTTGCAGGGCCAGAAGATCACTATTTTGATAGGAGAAATATGTGCCTTGGAAAAAAAGGTGAGGCACTTTGGATCCAGAGTTTAACAGAGCCTCCATTTGGCCTGGTTGTGTGGCCAGAACTTCATGGGACACACGTTTCACTGATGAGGACCAAATCACAACCCAAAGAGCGTCTTCCAAGACCCACTTCCATGGCAGATGTGACTTCCAGAGCTTTGTGCAAGCTTACAATCCTCAAGAACCACCACCAGAACATCCAGACATGTCCTCTGAGGTCAGAAACAGCAGAAGAGCTCAACCACAGAGCATCAGTGCCCAGCTTTTATATCCAAAGCCAACACAGAAACATGTGGCCAGGTTTTCAGAAGAACTCAACAGCTTGAGGGCTTTGTTGAACGTCTGTCTGTAAAAACAACAGTGAGAACTGCAGGATGCAGCTCTGGAAATCTGGCCCAGGCTGCGAGTACTCAGAAAACTGGCCAGGAGCCCCTCTGAAAATGCTGTCCTATATGATCCCAGGAGAAAAAGAGAGAGGCCAATAGCACAAAAAGCAAAGGTGCTGGCTGCAACTACAGATAACAGGAGTTTTCTCCCAGTTCAAACTATATTTCAGATTTTTCTGAATCCATAAAAATAAAAGTTCCTGGACACCGAAAGCCCAAAAAATACGACAAAAAAAAGGAGAAGTGAATATTTGAATTTAAATTGAAACTTAAGCATTAAAAAAATTACAAAACATTTGTTGCTGTCATGAAAACTTAAACTCAGGCTTCTGACATTTTAAACTTAATAACCAAAGCCATCAGCCATAATGATTTCTCCATCTGATTCAGCATTAATATTCAGACAAATGCCAGGGGCTGTCACTTCCCATATTAAGGCAATCCACATTCGTTTGCATCCAGAGCACCTATGGATGTTGTTTGTCTAATGAAAAAACTGTAATCTTTAAGCTGAAATGAAGGAAAGGAAAGAGGTAGAATAAGGCAGCTGAGTGTCTTTTGAAAAACATCAAAATGCATTTTCTTTTGAATGCCTGAAAAGGATCTGATTATTGAGGGATCCTTTCCTCTTCACTTCATTACCATTACACCGTCAGTGCTGGGTTATCTAATTACTCATCTAGAACTGGAAACTTAATTTCCATGCGTTAAGGTGTAAGAGGACAGGCTCGTCTGGCTCAGCAGTCAGTACTTAAAGAACAGCTGTAAAGAGCAGAGTCAGGACGACTGCAGTGCAAGAGGAAATCCTCAGTAGGATTCAAGTGCTTTATGTCTGTCATAAACACACTTCCAGATGAAATTAAAGGAATTTCTTTTAACTCTATTCACAATCTCCAAATATTCTGCTCAACGAGCTGCCTGAGATCTTAGTCATTCTAAGAAATGAATCATATTCCCCCTGTCATCTGGCTGTTCTCTGCTGACTGCTAATTCATGGTATATTGATTTTAAGACTCTGTTAACACATTATATTTTCATGCTAAGCCAGGAAAGCTTTTCTTGCTGAAAAATCATGCCCCATCCTCATTCCTCACAATGCTCAGTTTTGTTCCTGCTCAGTTATTTAGAATGATTGATCAACACAATTTAATCAGCTTTAAATCATTCAGGGAATTGTTCTGTACTGTTGTACCACCTACATTGTTTTTTACCTGCATTTAACACCACAACATGAATTCTGCTTATTAGACTTGTGCGTTTGCCTAGTGATGCAAGGTTTTAAAAGACCAAGTAATTCCTGGGCTAAGACACTGGGTTCCAGAAGAATTGTGTTATAGAGATTTTGGAAATCAACTGCTCATAGATGCAACTCATTATCTAGATGGAAGAATTTAAAACAAAGATCCTTATAATGACAGGAATATCTTTCACCGCTGATTTAAAACAAGTCAGGACTTTTAAAAACACCTGTGAACATCTACACTATTACAGATGGCAATTAAAATTTATAATGAATTAGATTATAAATATTTTATTTGCTTCATTTCAAATGTAATGAATGGGGAGTCAGGTCTCTCATTGGACTAGCACGAAACTGCTGTTGGCAAAAATCTACGTACAAAACACAAAGGCTTCATGTTGCAGATGCTTATAAAACTTAGTTCTCCCAAATAACACCTCTAATTTGGTTTAAAGATTATACATAAATATTTTTGGCATGTAATGAGACCACAACTTTGCTTTTATTTAAATGTTTCTAACAGGCATGAGATCTTTGTAACTTCCAAATAAATTAGTTGCATTTAAACACAGGTTATTGAAACCTTCAACAAATTTGCAAATCTTTGAGGACTTTTCTATTCATTCCAGAAGTTTCAAAAAACAAGAATATTTAATTTCTAAAAAATGGGAATATAAATGTATTTTTCCATTTTACTCAAACAGTACTGAATTATTCTGCAAAGTATTTCAGTGGATTTTCTTGACTTGCAGACACTCGGTATATCAGGTGCTGGCTGCAAATTTGGTGCAGGAGACTTATCAGCTTTGTTTCTGAGTATTTCTCAGAGGAAACACATTTATGAAACTTACCTTTTAAGTAAGATAAACATTTAAATGTAGAGTTTCTTGGTAGCAAAAAGTTAGAGTAGGAGCTGCAACTCTATTGATCAGCAAATTGCTCTACCAGTCACAGAACTCTTTAAGACTAAAAGAACCACAAGGAAAGATAAAATCATTAGCGCAAAAATAAAAGAGTGATTTAAATTTCAATATATAATTAAACAATATATTCACATAAATTTTTAGAAGTCCTCATATGTACAATATATGTATTTGCCCCATCCTGGTGTGGAACGACATACAAATGTAAAAGTATTGTTCTGTGTGGTACAATTTACGTAAAAGGCAAGTTTGGGTCAGGGAATGATGAAATGTATCTGGGATCTAAATGAAGCTGTGCCAGAGCCCTCCTCCCCCAAATAATAGGTTTGGGGGATTCTTTTTAATATCCCAGGGAACTACAGACTGGGTGCAAAATCTGTTTGCATTGATACATGAAGTATATAAAAGAAAAGAACTGCACTCATAATTTACCTCTAATATGTACAGTCAAGTAACATCCAACATGAAACCTGAGGAACCTGAGAAAATAAACCTCCTTATAGAGTGCATTATAGAATAACACATAATACATAAAAACCCCAATTTAGGTTTCACCCAGTAATGTAAATGATAACATAAACCTACTATTGAAGGAGTTTGCTCTACAATTTTGGCTGAGAAATGCACTGATGGGTAACTCACTGTTACCACTGAGCTGCAGTTTGTTAAACATTTTGTATCTGAGACGTGAATAGAGCGGAGGATTAAATTAGAGGATCGCTTACTGCTAAGAGTAACACTTCAGTCAATACACGATTCTGTCCATTCAACACACCTTACAAAGAACAGACCCAATTCTGCTTTCAATTACTGGGGTGCAACTTTGACTGAAGTCAACAGATGTTGCACCTCAGTAACTGTTAGCAGGACTGCACACTGAATAAAAGCCAGCAGAAAAACTCTCTGATGGAAACATTTTTGATGGAAACCTGATTTTTCAAATAAAGGAAAGTTTAGTGAACAGCGTCTTTCACAGAAAAAAAAACAAAAGAAAAAAAAACAGCCTTATTTACATCAAATATTTTTCTGCTGAAAACTTGAAATATTTAGGATTTTTATTTTTAATTATGGGCCAGGATTGTTTTTTTGAGGAAAGAAGGAAAGAAGGAAAGAAGGAAAGAAGGAAAGAAGGAAAGAAGGAAAGAAGGAAAAAAGGAAAGAAGGAAAGATGGAAAAAAGGAAAGAAGGAAAGAAGTCCAATCATTTGACATGTCACTGAAACAAAATGATCTTTGGATTGAAAAGACAAAGCCATACTGAGAGTGCCAAGAAATGGATACAGGAAGTGAGGGGATGGAAAGCTGGCATCCCTCTGAAAGTTTCTTACAAATTCTCAGTTCAATATTTTAATTCTTTAGACAGAGGGGCCAGATCTAGAGATCTCCATGGCACTTAGCATGGTGATGAGCAAGGAATTCCTAGACAGGAGTTAACCAAAGCATGGTCTGGGCATTTGCTGGTGGTGGGTTTGTTACCTGTTTGTTACCAAAAACCCAGGGGCTGACAGAAACACACTGCTGCAGAATTTCAGTTCTCATGCACAGGACAAAACACAGGGATAGGCTCCAAAAGTGAGGGAAATTAAGCCTCCATAAATTCAGCAATTTCCCAGGGTGTAAATCCAAGCAGGGGTTTCAGGAAGCAGAATGTGTGAAATAAGACAGGTGTCTGTCCCTGACTGAGGCAGTCTGGAAGTGTTTAGTGCATTCCATAAGTGTTGCCTCGTGTGCTTCAAGAGCTGCTGGGAGAGGAGCAGGTATCCTGAGAAAATTGCTGAGGGAAAACAACTGCTCTGCTCCCAAGAGCACACAACTCCTGCAAGGTCAGCCTGGTGCTTTGGGCCATAAAGGAGAAACACGAGTGAGACCATAAACTTCACTTTCATGCAGAGTCCGAAGAGTCCTGTGAAGTCAACAGGACTGTTTTGAGGATGAAGAATCATCCACATCAAATAAAAATTTCAGGACTGGGCCATAAAGCATGCAAAATATATTGTATCATGAAATGCAAGTCAGCGCTGCGATGATACAGCCATTACTCATGTGTGTGCTGGACATCCCTGCTTGAGGAACAAACAAATCTTCCATGCTTGGGAAAGATTATTGAAAACAGAGCCCCTGTGAAGGATAGCTGGGGCTGGACTTGGACAGCTTAGCTTCTTTCCAGCTCAGAGATCTGGGAGGTTATTTGGGATAGCTGCTGTTCCTTTGTGGCCAGGCTCCTGTGTGGCCTCACTGCTCGACCCACGTGTGACAGCACAATCTGCTCTGGCCATTTCAGAGACTCTCTGCTCAGGACATGGCTGACAGGAGGATGAGACAGAGCCCTAAACCAAAAAGGACTTTTGGTGTAACAAGAATGGGTCATTAAGCTATTTATTACCTAAGGCTGGACAGGGAATCAAGAGCATTTTTGTTTCAGCTGTGGACTAAGATTTCTGGGAGAAAGGAATATTTTTGTTAATTTCTACTCCTCACATACCCAAAAGCCTCCAAGAAGAGATCCCCTAATGTTTTAGGCATTGTGAAATATGTATAAAAAGAGTGGCCACTGCACAGACCTTGGCTGCTATTTTAAGGCAGGCTACTGAAGCGAGGGTGGGTGAGACAGACTGTGAAAGGGGGGAGGAAGGGAAGGAGAAAGGTTAAATAGCAGTGGGAAACATGGCTAGAAAGGACTATTTGCACAACTGATGGTTCTGAGCTGTTAGATTATGCTGACAGTGTATTAATCATATGTTACAGCCATATGCACACACACTGGTAAATTTATATTTGTCTGCCTATAAATGAACATTAGATGTAAATATATGTAAATTATTGACTATTTTGCATCATGTTAATAGGATAAATATATTAAATATTTTAAGTATAAAAGTCTTTTCACATTACACCATCAGAAGAAATTGCAAAAATATGAATAAGATGAGCTTATGGCCTGCACCAACTCCAAAGACTAAGCTTGAAATCCCAGATTGTCCACAGACTCCTTCTGCAACTTAGCAAAAGCTAAGATTCTTAAAATATTCCTGTCTCTTTTTTCCATTACTTTCCTTCTCTTTTTTGTTTTTTTTTTTTTTTTCTCTTTTGCCATATGCTGCCCTGATGACACTGCCTCTGGGACGAAGCGTTTGGCCAATTTCCTTGACAGCGCTGAAAAGTCCCTTTGCATGCACCTCTCCCGTCCTGTTGCTCCAGCTCCTGCACTGCTCACTATGGATGAATTCCTGCAGTGTTTTGTCTAACCACCTCTCATATCCCTCGTTGAAGGCTTGTGTGCTCAGCTTACATCCAGTCTCATCAGGATGTCTTTTTGATTTAAGCCCTTGTCTTCTCCCCGCTAGGCCTAATACCTCATCTGTTACCCACTGCTGGTTTCTTCATTGTTTCTTTATCCCAGGAATATGGTGTGCTGTGTCTGGGCTGACATCTTCTCCCTCACACCGTGTCTCATTTGGTCCCTTTTTAGTCCTGGCATGCTGATAGCACCTCAAACTGGCTGTAAATTTCTGCTCTGGAGCTGTCACTGAGACATCCTGGGATAAACCTATTGCACGGAAAGAGCTTTTGCTTTGTGATGTGTTTTCTATTTGTTTGTGTGTGTTTTTATGGGACATAATGTGACCGTCATGAGCCAGGAGACAGGCAAAGGAGGAGAACAATGTGAGCAGGAATTTGCTGGCACGTGGTGAGGAGTAAATCAATTTTGCTCAGAGAAGAGAGTGTTGGCGGAACTGCCCTGTCACTGACTGTAAGGCAAATGGGTTTGGTCTCCACCTCAAGCTGAAATCCTTCCTTTCTCTTACTTTGCTCTTCCATCACCTCCATCTCCCATTTTTTCCTGTATTCTTTGTGGACAGAGCCTTACTATGCTCCCCCAGTAGCCAATTAATAAAAATCACCACAACAGAAGCAGAACTGGCTGACACAGGAGATATGCACAGGAGACAGCTGAAGAATCTGCTCGAATCCTGGCCTTGATCCTGCAGAGATGCCCACATTAAAGTCAGGGAAAGATTCCAGTGCAGAAAGTGAAGTGTGTGTGTGTGTCAATCTTTGGCAGGCTGAGACCTTGAAACCTGCTCAGGCATCATGGCTGGGTACAGACATAAACTTGACACTTGCAATGTTTCACTTAGCTCTGACAACATGTGATGCTCAGGAGGTTGTTTTAAGAATAAATACCAACCATTTTCCTATTAGTGCTATTACCCTTTCATATGGGCTTGGAATAAAGATTTCTTGGGTTTTGATACTTTCCTAGGAAAAAAAATTGGCTTAAATTAAAGGAGAAATTTTGAGAGAAACTTGGTCTGTTGTCACTGTCATATTGAGCCTTTTGGACCAACAGATGGAATCATATGGATGGATATGGAATGAAAGAAAAAATGAATTAAGAAAAAAAATGTTCCAAGAGCCGTTCTTGAAGATTTTCAAGGGCATTTGAGTAGCAGTTCCCTCACTTAAAAAATGCATCAAAAAGGAAGAGTGGATCTTTACAACAGTGGCACATCCTCATGTTTTCTGGGACAAGGTTACTGCTGTCTGGCTTGGGAAGAAAAAGCTTCATTAAAGCAAAGACAACTCTTTTTCCCTAAGTCATTATCAAAGCCCTTTGGGGCCAGAGCACTGAGTCACATCAGGCATAGCCAGGATGCGATCTTTCTCCATATATTCTCCTTTACCTTGCATCCAAACATACAGTGCATTTTTTCCTACATCCATGCAAGCTGTGTTACTTGGAAAGAGCAAACACAGGCTCTAAATCTGGTACTTCAATTGATGTATTTTTGGGATGCTGTGCTGCAAATTTATTTGGTAGCAATGATGCCATATCCAATCTACTCAAAACTTAGCAGCAGTTTTCAGATCCTGAGTGCTGAGAAGAGCTGAGCAGACACAGCCTAACAGTTTCCATGAGAGCATTCCCATTCCCTTTTTTTTTTTTTTGCTTTCTACATGCACTGTGTTGAACATAGTTAACAGTGAGAACACTCAAAAGAACAGTTCTACAAAATTCTGAGCAAAGGCAGGAATAAATTAATGGTAAAGCAGATGCCATCTGATATCCATTCTCACTCAAAAACTGACTCCCATTGTCCACCTAATCATGAAATATTCCATGAAAAATTATACACTGGGACAAAAAGACTCAGGAAAACAGGCCAGTCTTCATGTACTTGATGTCCAAAAGGTGCTGGTCATGCTCACAGATGTGTGCACATATGTGTAAATCTGTTTAAATTTTAATCCAAGATGTAAACTTACCCATTTTAAGTACTATTGTACTCTAACCAGGTATCCATGTTTGTTTTTTTGTACTCTTCAAGGTTGCTGCTGGTGGTACCAATGTGAAAATAATGCCGTAGAGAAGAGCACAGACTAATGTAATTTCTGACAGATAATGTCACAAAGTTAGACGAATGTGAGAGAGGGAAACATCTTGCAACAGATTAGAAAATCTTTTGCAACTTGTGATCAGTGGATCCAACCAGAAGAAAACCAAAACAACCCACTTGGATTCCTGCCCATCCCGTCCTTCCCTGCAGTTTTGCAGTGAACATTTGTGACCATGAAAATGTTCCAGTGATTCACAGTGAGGAGCAAATGAATCCCAGAAAGCTGCCATCTATTTTGAGGCAATTAAATCCTGGTGAGAGGATTCAGAGGCTCAGTTATTCTGCCAAACTAGAGCTGTGCTGAGAGGGTTTTCAGGACTTCACTGAGCACAGTGCACTCTGCCTAAACAGCACTTGCTCCACCTTGGTTGAGCTCAGCTTTTTCCACAGCTTTTGTGATTCCTCGCTTTCTGGTTACTGTGGTGAATGACTGTCACAGGAGAGAACAGAGAGGGGTGTTTAGGACATGAGTAAAGCCAGGCAAAGATGGTGATGGGACACTGTGAGTTACAGCAGGTTCTGCTGCTTTTCTGTGTGTGTGGGAAGGGTGAGTGAGAGCTGGCAGCTGATCCACCCCTGTGTTCATGAGGGACAAGCACTGGGACATCTCCTGTCCCAGCACTTCGTGCTCTTGTTTTGTGCCTCAGGATGGAGAAACCAGCTCCACAACACAGGAAGCCCTGGACAGAGCTGCTGGAATCTGTGCCTGTGGCACAAGGAATTCTTGGTGCCCTATCTGCAACCGATGGTGAAGGATTTGGAGGAGTGGATGGATCTGGGGAACACTATTCTTTGTGATCCAGGATATCCAGACAGCACAACTCAGCCCTGCATCTGTGCAAGTGCTGGCTACATGGAGTTAATAAAGTTGTGACCTATCCTTGTCCATCTTCATTCACCTGCACATTCTGATCAATAATGCATATTGCTTTTTGCCTTCTCCTCCCCTGTGAGAGGCAAAGCCAATAGAGCAGCATTCCTACAGGCACAACTATGTTTGCTGATGACGCAGAAGTCAGGAGATTTGTCTGCCCTTGTGCAACCTTACCCTTGGATAAGGCCCCCCTGTTCCTGCTGCTGAGTTCCTTTCCCAGATGAAGATTGTTTAAGTCTTAAAGTAGTGAGTTGTCTTCAAGATGGGAGCAAATTAGGAGACATGTCAAAAGAACAACTACAACAGGAACTCTTAAATGCCAGGTCTTAAATCATTCTGGCAAATTGTCAGTGTGCTTATATTTCTGCCTCACTCCCCCAAGTTTGGTGATGGATGACCACTGATAGGAATAAGTTGGAACTCATGATTTGGCACCCGAGCCTAGCATTAACTAAATCACCCCCCTGCTGCCACAAAGAAAAAAGCATTGGTTCTGATCCAGTTGAAGAATTTAAAGCAACCACAACAGAAAAATGAAAACAGCACTGATTTCTAGCTCAAAGGGAGATATAGTTAGGATGTAGCACTGAATGTCAAGAGATGATTTTCCAACTGCAGACAGCCAAGCAGTGCTTTCTACCCTGCTAAGGTGCAATAAAAATCCTCCTGGGGTTTTATTTCTGGCAAGTTGTGTGTATTAAGGTACCCAAAACATTTGAACACTCTGGCTTCTCCATGAGGTATTTCACAGGTTGAGAACATGTATTATTCTCCTGTAAGGCTGCGTTTGCCCTGTGCTTTACAGACCAGCAGAGATGAGGCAAGTTGCTAAAGAGCACATGGCAGGCAGGTGGCAGAACAGGAACTATTGCTGGGAAATGCCTCTTGCTCTTCTGTCTGCTGAGGAGTCAGACTACGCTGACCCGCGCGAGTGTAATGAGGGAGGGAGCGAGGCAGAGCGAGAGCACAAGAACTTCTCTCCTTTTATCACACCTTTGCATGCCCACGAGGGCCCTGACCTCTCCTACGCTGAGCCCTCTGCAAGGGGGCAGGTTCAGCAAGGATCAGGGTGAAATGTGAACTTGCTATTTATCGCTCAGAGAGGTCAGACTGACAGTCTGGACGTGAGGCAGAGGCATCTTGGATTTCTTCCAAGGCTGGAGTAGCTGCTTTGGTATGTGCTGCCCAGGATTTTGCAGGGCAAACTCTGATTCAGCTCAAAGTCTTATTAGAGGCTCTGCCTGAAATTTCTTTCATTCTCACCCGTTCAGCTGAGGGCACTGAGGGCATCCTGACCACTAGGCAATATCCCTTTGGATGCAATCCTTATCCTCAGGGCCTGCAGCAGGGCAGCTCTGCAGCCACTGGAAGCTGCCCGGCTCTGCTGACACAGGTTTGGAGGATCTGGCCTCGTATTTTGACTGTCACACACACGGCACAAGCAGCACTGCTCTTCCCTATTTTCATCATCACCACCAAGATTTTGTTTAGGACTGTGGTTTACAAAGATCTTATTATAGAGAAATGAAAAGAAAACTCATCTAAAATCTGGTTACATTGAAAAATTCCAGCTGTCTTGCAATTCAATGCAGCTGTGCTATCTAGTATCTTTTTCTCTTCCTTTTGCATCTCTTTATGGAACATTAGCTTCTATAGAAAAATGCATTTTTTTTTTTTTAAACATGGTGATTATTTTTTTCCCTTCCCTCCTCATTATTCGCTGGCTGTTATTTCCACCAATGAAACCTACAGACTCTGACAAGGAAAATGCAAAGATATTTTGAGACAGAGGAACAGCAATGAGGAAAAAAATAGCATTCGGGAAGAGTTTCTACTGGCAATCTCTTGTCCGTGATTTTTTTTTCCTTGTACAAACTGTAATATGATGATATTATGCAACTGCCTTCACATATTAGAATCATTATGAGCTGTAGCTTTGTGATATCATACAGCAGGTGCTAAGAACAGTTTTTGCTTTTTCCCCAAAGCGACTACAAAATTACTTACGATTCCATTATAGAACAATCAACACTTTGTGGGGAGAAGTTTGTATTATTTTGTGATTGTGTTAGCGAGGAAGAAAAATTAAATCTGTGTTTCTGGGGAGTTTGCAGCATTCTCTGGGTGAAAACAAAACAGAATTAATTTGTAGCCAAATGCCTACACCCTTAGCCAGGCAAAACTCTGATGGAACTGGAAGGACTTCAATCCTCACTCAGCTCTCTGCTTTCTCCTGTAGGGATCTGAGCCTTGGATAGCACAGAGCTCCAGGCAAAATTTAGTCCTGCAGCCAAGACTGAAAGGGCCACTACAAGAGGAGGTCTTACATTTATCTAACCTTTATGATAAAACCAAAACCAAAGCATTAATAAAAAAAAAAAAAAATTCTGCCTCTGTGGGGTGAGGCAGGCTCACGAGCAGGCAGATGTGGAGCCCTGTGAGAGCCACCAGCCACCTCCAAACAACACACGGCTTTTATCTCCCCTCTGGAGAGACTCAGGGCTTAGGAAAGCCTCACCTCTGGCCAGCTCGAGTTACTCCAACAGGAATAATTCCAGATGATTCCTGCTCCCACAGGAAGAGAAGGTCACAGCCCAAGGTCTGCAGGTCTCAGAGCAAGGAAGACCAGCAAGCTTCCATGGAGTTCCATTTTCTCCCCACAATTCCCTGCCGGTCTCCAGTGCCCACGTGGCCCTGGACTGGCAGCCCCAGAACTGCTTTATTTCCAGCAGAAATAGGGCAGAGATGTTCTGATCAGTTTTTGGCTGGGGAATTGCAGAGCCGAAGTGGAAGTCTGTTAGCCCCAGTCCCTCACCCCTTCAGTTTAAAACCCCAAAGACTGCAATTATCTCCTCCCAAAAGCCCATGCTGCTGTCCTATCCATCCCAAATGTAATTAATATATTAAAAAGTACTTTTCCATGAAAAAAGCAAAATACGTTCACTGGGTTGTATTTTCTATCCCCTAAAGATAATTTGCTCTTATTTTATGAGCACTTGGTACCAGACATTCCCTTTAAAAACTGAAAATATTTAAAATAGTTCTCTCTATATTAAGGATAGAAAGCAGAAACACGTGAAAAATCTATACAGAAAGAAACATAAAAGTCCAGAAAGGCAGAATAACCAAATTTCTGGAACACTTTCTCCCCTAATGTGAACTCCTAAAGTGCAAATCACAACGTTCAAAGCTCCACCAACACAGAGCAGCTTTTGTTGCACCTGAAAACAGAGACACAGACCAATTACACTCAGGAGAAAAATACCCTAACATTCCTTGCAGGAAGAGCCCTTTGAGTGAGACATACCACGCTTTCAGCAGGGCTACCTTAAACACCAACCGCAGCTGATCGTGGTTTCCCTGCTGCAGGAAAACACCGGGATAATGTTGTTTCCCAGCCTCGGTGTCACATTAAATCAGCAGCGAGGCCGTGGATCGCTGCTTTAGCCAGGAGTTTCCAGGCAGAGCCACTTTAGATGTGGCTCCCTGCAGCTACAAAGCAAAAGCACACGGAGAGGCAGCCAGGTGGTTCGTGCTCACCGGGCCAGGGGCTCTGGGTGATGAATTGATTCCAGGATCCCTCCACGTCTGAGGGACTGCCTGGAGATTTCCAGCTGCTGCCGGAGTGAGCAGCTGGGGACAACAGGGCACCTACTCGGCACAGCCTCGTGGCACGGTGGCTGCTGAGTGTCACATTGGTGACCCGGGACACCGGGATGCTCTAAAACAAACCCAGCAGCCAAAGCATTGCACGCCGAAATGACAAACTACAAAATCACTTAAATTTCAGTCCCGAAATCAAACGAATTACACTGACGGGATGGCCCAGCAGCAAATCCACTGACACAAAAAACATTTCCTGGCCACGAGCACAAATTTCACCTCTCAGATCGGGGCAGCTCCGGGGCAGCTCCGGTCCCAGTCCCACCTTGCGGGCTCGGGGATCCCCTCGCTTCCGAGCCGGTTTCCGCCGTCCGCGGGGTGAACACGCGTTTTTAGCC